>CANXYC010365173.1:0-53944 GCA_948193065.1 Aleurites moluccanus
ATATATATATATATATATATATATATATATATATATATATATATATATATATATATATATATATATGTGTGTGTGTGTGTATGTTAATTAAAAATAATAATAATGAAATATAAAAAAAATGAAAATTAAATATTTTTTATGAGAATTATTAGTTAAATAACAACATAATAAAAGTATTATAGTCAAATTTAATAATAAGAATAAGTGAGTATCTCAAAAATTATAAAGGGAGTGCAAATATCCCAACCCTGTTTTTAGTAAACTGCTTTTAAACATTTTTGAACTTAGAAAACTATAATTTAAAAAAAAAAAAAAGAAGAATTTTTGGCTTTTTTCTAACCGTAATTTATCAAAAATAATTTTTATTTAAAAAATAAAAAATAGTTCATAACGCAATTTTGAAACGCTTGTTTGAACTAAATTCTGAACACACACTACAACTAGTAGTATTTCTTGGCTTACGATCTACGGATTGAGAGTGTCAACTATCTATAAATTTCAATTACGGTTCCGAACAAGTTATTATTATTATTATTATTATTATTATTATTATTATTATTATTTTTGAAAATCGAACAGCTTATTTTCAATTATTGAGATGTATTAAGAAAGTGTTGTTTCAATACTATTTTTTATTATTCTCGTGTACTTTTTTTGTTTAATTACTATAAATTTTATGATTTTTCAAAATAAGTTATTTTTAATTATAGTTTTTTTATCCATGGCAAAATTAAACACAACTTTATTGCACTTCATAGCTGAAAACCTAAAAAAAAAAAGTTTCAATTTCTCACTAATTTCAATCCCATTTGATTCGAATTTCGAAATTAAAATCAGAATAAAAAATTGAAAATTTATTTTAACAAATATTTGGTTCAATAAAAAAAAAAATCGAAAATCGACTTCTTATAAAATTGTTTAATTTTCTAAGCAGGAAATAGAATAGATTTAAAAAATTTAATAAATTTCTATAATTTTTATTGTAACTCATATCCATATTGTTAATTTTTATTAATTTAAATTAAATTTATTTACTAATATTTAAGATTATATTTTTATCAACATTTTATTATATTCCATATTTCATATTAATATTTTAAATAGAACATATGTATACTTGACCAAATTAAAATATTTGACGTGATTTCTGTGGGAATAAGAATTTGATTCCTTGGGTGTGATTTTCCAAATTGGAGAATTATATTATGATTCCATGTTATTTTTACGCGACCTAAACGCTAAGAATTAAAATCATCCATTCCAATTATGATTCCAAACCTATCAACGTTAATGTAGAATGGGATTTTCTTTTTGAAATGCTATTTACGATGAAAACTTTAATTATGTATTAAATTTTAAGTATTGAATAAAATAAAAAATATAATTTTTAAATTGTAAAAATATTTAAAAATGTAATCACTTATTATATTTGGTATAAATTTAATCATTTTAAGTAATTTTAAATTTAATTTAGATTTTTAAGATAAGTATTACTAAACAATTTAAAACGATTAAGTATTAAAAAATTTAATTTTAAACATTGAATAAAAGGTTTACAATGAGTCTTTACTTCTTTGCTTTGCTTATACATGAATTAATGAAGTATATACAAAAAGAAATCTCAAAATGCATAATATTTGCAGACGATATTATATTGATAGATGGGATATAAGATAAAGTTAATAGGAAGTAAGAGTTGTGGAAGAGCATTTTGAAATTTAAGAATTTCAGATTAAATAGAATTAAGATGAAATATTTGCATTGTAAATTTAGTGAAAGTCGAAGTATGAATAATGAGAGAGTCAGTTTGGATTGAGTGACATTATCTCAAAACACTCATTTTAAGTATTTATACTTAATCCTCTAACGAGATGGAAGTGGTGAAGAATATGTTAGTTGCTTGATAAAAGATTAATGGTTAAAATGAAAGTTTATCATAGGAGTCTTTTGTGACCATAAGATTCCCAATAAATTGAAAATAAAATTTTATGATACAATTATTCGACCAATTTTGTCATATGGTAGTGAGTGCTAGACAATAAAGGAATAATATAGGGATGCTAAGATAGTTGCATGATCATACTAGAATTGATATGTAATGAAATTATTAGAGATAAAGTGATAGTCATATCAATTGAGAATCAAATGAAAAATTAAAAATTAAGATGATTTGAACATGTGAATCAGAGACATAAGAAATCTCCGATTAAGATGATTAAACACATAAAAAAAATAGATATAAACTAACTTAAAGAAGAGAAATATAATATGATTTAAATACATTATAATTATAAAAAAAATATCACCCAAAATTATTTGAAGTGAAAATAAAAAATTAATATAATTGATCCCAATTAATTTTAAAATTAAAATTAAATTGAGTTGAGTTGAGTTTAAATATTGAATAGCGTTATCAAACATTCCTTTCACCATATCCTTGTATCTCATTAGTTTATTTTAAATTAATTAATATCAAGTTTATAGATTAATTAATAAAAAATCAATCAATAATCAATTAATAAATTACTATTAAATATAATAATACAATATTATTAAATACAATAATTATTACATATACATGAACTTTATAATTGTTTGATATATTTATATTTTGATGATTATATATAATAATTTTAAGTTAAACATATTCCATAATTTAAATGATAATTGGATTTACAATATTTAATTATTTATTCTCAGTTTTAACACTTATATTATTTTCTAGCCATGGTTTAAATTATGTAAATCTTCATCAAGAGAGAGATATTTGACATTTTTATTGGAAGGGAATAAAAAAAGTATATGATAAGAAGAGGGGAAAGAAACATTAAAACAAAAAAATGAACTAAAAAAAATCACTTAGAGAAAGAATGAGAAGTAATAACCTACTTAGGGGGTTAAAAGTAACCGTTATCCCTAAATTTAATATTTGTTTCGATGTTATTTTTAAACTTTAATTTATAGCAATAAAATTTTTTAATTTTGATTTTTCAACAACAAAAATTCTTTCCTAAAAATAAATTAATATTTAATTATATTTGGATCCCTAATTATAAAAGTATTTTTCAATTAGGCTCAAAACTGTTTTAATTTGTTAGTTTATAGATGAGATTTTTAGAGGGAATTCATAATCCCAGGAAAAGTGTATAACAAAATTAAATACTTTTCGACTGCAAGAGGAGAGATCACCCTTTAATACAGTGGGATTACACTTAGATTTGTGGAAAAATTAAATGTAGAAAGAAAGATTTAGAATTGATTCTATCTATAGAAATTTTCCCTTGAATAATAAAATTGCCCATGAATATTGTGAGGTATCTAATAGTATAAAACATTTGGAAGAAAAATTTTCTAGTCTCTCTAAATTGGTAATTATAGACCAAGATATCATTTCAATGACGTCTAGCTGGAGTGAGAATCTTTTAAAAAATTATTTAATTTGAAAAAAAATACACTTTAGGAGAATTGACTTCTCTTTTGCTTTATGGGAAAATTCTCTTAGAATATATTGTTGGAGAAATATTTTAGAGAAACGTGATAAGATTGAAAATATTCCCAGCACCAGTAATAGAAGATAAAAATGGGAAAAGAGGACAAAAAAGAAAGTGTTAATTCAAATCCTTCAAGATTGACTTCGTTTCAAAATATTCATAATGAAATCAGCCTTCTCCTTGAGCAATTGCATGTAAAAGGAAATTTAAGCGATTCACCAGAACAAAGAAATGCATTAGCAAAAAAAGTAGGAAAATTGGTGAATGAAAGGCTTGATGCAATTGAGCGAGAAAGGGCTTTAAAAAAACCTATAGGATCCTCTAAGCCACTTTCTAAAAGAGAAATCTTGCAATTAAGGAAAGAAAAAATAGTTCATTATATTGCAAACTCTGATAAAAGAGTTGTTAACCTAGAAAATAATAAAGCAGCTGAAGACCTTATGAAATCTTTAGGTCTGATAGAAGAAACTACTTTGCATCTAGATAATAAAACTTTTAATGAGTTTCTTGCTACGAAAATGGTTGAGTATAAGCTTAATTATTCACATAGGATAAAATTAGAGTTTATACCAAGAGATAATCCATTAAGGTCAGTTATCACCCCGACAGTTTTTTTAAATCTAGATTGTGAAAATCATATGTCTGAAAGAATAGATAAGTAGATTACTATGATTAGGTTTACAACTAGAGCCAGTAGCTACTCAACTGAGGCTACCTACTAGTTATGCAAAGCCACCATAGTTGCCATTGCTAAAAAATTTTGGGATTAGCTAGTTGTTCAAACCTCCATTAGAGATGAAATTAGAAAAGCAGTTTGTGTATATGAGGTGCTTGCTATCATCGTAGAAGCCCTAAAAAGAGAATTTTATAGTTTCTCAATATCAACTAAGTCAATAGAACGAGAACAATCATTAATAACATTGATGAAACTACAAATATGTGACATGTGTTATTTTGATAACTATGTATGTGAATTTCAAAAATATTATTATAATTTGGATTTAAATGCTCAAAATTACATGTCAACATTATTTTTTGCTAAGCTTCTAGAACCATGGCCGGAGGTAGCAAATAATGCCTATCAACTCCTCCTAAACGAAGATAAAATAGTTGACGGATTAGGAGAAAAAATTACAGGCAGTAAGATATGCCATAAGAAAGGCATGTATTGAACTCTAAGTAAGGCATGATGCTAAGCGTCTTCCTTATTTAAATAAGAGTTGTTGCTCTCAAATCGCAAATTTTTTGGTAGATATGGATGTGCTGCAGGAAATAAAAAAGGAACTGAAAAAAGATATGAAGTAGGATATTGTTCTTGTCATACTAAAAGAAGAAAGTTTAAGGGATATAAAAAAAAAAAAAGAATATCAAGAAATGATAGAAACAACAGGAAGAGGGCTAGTAAACCTTCTAGGTTTATTAGGAAAATAACCAACCTTAGGGATAAAAACAAAATATAAGCTTTTAAGAAAAAATATAGTAGAGCACTTAAGTGTCCGCAAGGAAAACCTCTTAGTAGTTGTTCCTGTTGTTGGATTTGTGGATCCAAATACCACAAAGCAAATGCTTGTCCACAGAAGAACAAGCGAAAAGAAAATCTTAGAATTTTTTTTTTCGTAGTTGAGAATCTACTGTATGAGCCGATAGAAGAAGAAGAATATTCTGACATAGATTCTAAAATAGATTTAGTTTATGAAGTAGTTTCTGAATATGAAACTTATATAGATGAATATGATCTTTGGACAACCCAGCTATTCATGATGAATACAACAGAAGGGCCATGGATGAAGAGATGATCCCTCTGGATACCTCTCTAGTACAAGAATAATCTTTTCAGTATGATGATTCGTCCATAAGTTGCCTAGAATAGAAATTTCCAAAGGTAGACATCAATACTATTTATAGCAAATCCAAGTTTAGTTTCAAATCTATAGTAGATGTCTCCCAATCATAATCGACGACTCAGATTATTAGTACAAAACAAGAAATGTTGGATGTACCTTTGATCAACATACATAAAATAAGAGAAATGATAAACAAATCAAAAAATAAATACCAATACATTCATATTGGCCCCGTCCAAATATGACTCATTCCGTTGTTCAATCTACCATTAGATTGTCCTGTGATAGTAGCTGTGTTAGATAAAAGATATTGTCCTGTGATAGTAGCTGTGTTAGATAAAAGATGGAACCTATTTCAAGATCAGCTAATATCAGGTGTCCAAACTAACCTAGCTAATGGCCCAGTTTGGTTTCAGATCTATCCCAATTATATGATGTCTTTGAGTGATAGGTGTTTAGGTAATTCATTGTCATTAAGAATTAAATCCATGAATATGAATAAAATGAATTCTTAGGCTAAGTATTTAGTGTATCACACTAGAATAGTCTTCAGATTAATCAACACAATAAATTCTAGAGTGAGGAATATCTCTAAAATTACAGAGTTATTCGATGAAGGTTCAGATAACTATAAGTAGTCCCATAGAAAAGAAATAAATCCTTTAGAGTTATCTTGGCCCAAGAATTGGGTTCTATAGGAACCTGTTGAGACCTCAAGGTCGATAGGATCTTCCCAAATTACACAAAGAGGTAGAAATATCACCTTACATCTAAAAGACCCTATGAAAAATCTTAGGATTTCTGATCCTCCTAAAAGATTAGTGTCAGTGACACCCTAATTATGTAGAAATTTGAATTCATCAGTAATTAGGGAAGAAGTTAGTAGGAATCCTAAATAAGAAGAGGATGCACAATCATCTTCAGAAGGTAGGAAAATTGTAGGATATAAAACTTTTAGTCTACTTGTCTATAAAAATGAAGAGAGTCGGAAAACTATAAGAGTAATTAAATATTTAACTCTTGTTCTTGAGGTTATAAAGGAAATTCAAAAAATTTCTCAACATCATTTTATACCTTTTGAAGAAATATGGAAGATGGTAAATCCAAGTGTCATGGCATCAACAAAGATATTTAATATAGAAGAAACGGGTTTGAGTACATATATTATTTTAACATTTAAATTTCCTGGTTATTATGATTATTCTTTGGATGTGTTAACTTACACAGGTGCAATGATCAACAGTGCTAGAACAAATGCACTCCCTAATGAATGGTGAAAACCATTGACCTAGCCTATGGTGTTATGTATGGCAGGTGAAGAAATGAACTTGGTGATGCACTTTGCACAATAAGTTCCTGTTTATCATAAGTGGACAAAGGTTTACTATTGATAAGGTCCTTGCATTCCCTGATCTTGATGCATATATTATTTAGGAAATATTTTCCTAAAAGGGCATAAGAAAAATAGGCCTTTTGTGCAGGATGATAGTTACATCTCGTTGGGAGGTGTAAAGATCACATCTCTAACAAATAAAAAAAAAAAAAAGCTAAAATTTGATTTTTATCCAGTTAAGATTTTAGATTTGTGTAGATCTATGCCTTGTGAACCAACATTCAGAGTACGAGCTCAGCATGGTGATACTTAGATAGATTGTTTATTTGGTTCTAATCAGGAGTCAGATGGTACCTCATGGTACGAAGAATTATACTTCAAAGCACACAGTGTAGTAGTAAAACCTATTGCACAGCCTCAACTTAAAGGAACTAAATTGGATAAGTTTCTTGTTAAGTTAGTTGATAATTTTAGTGATGATCCTCTAAAATTATGGGTTCTAAATAATATCGCTGCAAAATTAGAATTGAAAGATCCCAACGTTATCTTCAGAACTAAAAATTTAACATATACAAATGAGATGATAGAGAAATTTGAAAACCAGCTTCCTGAATTGCTCGAAAAAATATTGATTAGAGATAGTAATAGTCTACATTCTAGCCCAGCTTTTATGGTGATCAATCATGCAGAGCAGGTGCGTGGAAAAGCATGAATGGTTATAAACTATCATCAGGTAAATAAAGCCACAAAAGATGATATCTATAAGAGTTTCATCGAAAGGTGAAGGTGAATTGGTCACTATAGGAAGGTCGCAATGCCCAACTCTTTCGCAGGAAGGAAGCCATGATGGCTCAAAATAGGTTGGTGAAAATGCCGCTGAATCCTTAAGAATTCCAAACCAAAAGGCCAGTGGAAGTGCCATAGAACCTTGAGTTCAAAACCAAAAGGTATGTAACTACAAATGTTTGTTGTTTAAACATTTATGTATGATAACCGTTCAGCTAATAGAAATTGGAGAATTGGTCTAGCTTTAACTCAGGTTAGGAGGGAAGAATTGAGTGCTAGTCTTAGACTGCAAGTTCTTTTCTTTGCTTTGAACGAACAAAAAGTCAGAGACTTAAACATTACTTAAGACAGGATCGAAAGACATGAAAGGCCTAATAGAGAAGAAGTTGAACTTAAGAACTTCTTTAATAAAAAACTTGAGTTTTATAACTTTTATGATCTAGAAAGGCTTGGTGCTTTTGCATGTATGTTGGATAACTAATGATCTTTCAGGTTGCTCTTATCATGACTATCATTACCTAGATCACGGTGTAGGCAATGATTCAGTAATAGGATTATTAAATTCTATTACAGATCGTTTAGACTCTATAACTAACTCTATAGATAAATTGTGTGAGAATTTGGAAGAGTTGACTCTTAGACAGAATGAATTTGAGGACTTCTTTCTAAAAAAAGTTCTTTTGGATTTTGTTGCTAGCTCTAGTTATCACAATGAATACGAGAAGCTGAAAGAAATCAGAAATAAAAGAAAAACACGTTGAAAATTCATTTAAGTAGCTCTCTGTAATTTCGTTTCTTGTTAATTAATCCTAGAGAGAGAGAGCAGACTTGCTTTGAGTGGCATCAGAGCCTAAGGGTTAGAATAGGTGTCTTTTGGATTTCTTTGAAAGGAGGAAGAGACTTTTGGGGTGAAAAATAGAAATAATAAAAGTAGAGGGCTAACTAGAACTTTGGGTGAAAAGAAATAAAAGTCCAAAAATTTTAGTGACACAAATTAAAGTCTAAGGATATTGGTGAAACATTAGATAAGTTGAAGGACAACAAGTATGAATAAGTCGGAGTTTAGGAGAAGACTACTTCCTTTTGCAAAATAATTAAAAATTACTCATATATCCTAATTTTTTTATTTAGCTCAGTTGAAAGATAAAGGACATTCTAGTCCATAAAATATTTATATATATACACACTATCTATTTCTAATTATATCCTTTTGTAACCATTGGCCTATGAAAATTGAAGTCTTTGAAGAGCACTCCATAGCTCTGCATGAAATGGAGTACATTTTCCTATGTTCATAGCAAAGTCATACAACTATTTACCATGTGAAACTCCTAATCAACTCAACCCACCTGCAATAGCTATACCACTCCTCATTTTCATAGCCCTATCTATATTAATCTTATACTAGCCTAATCTTGTGTGTTGCCCAAACAATTAGACAATCTCGTCTCAGAGAGACAGTCTTATTGATATTCTCTTAGTTTCTGGTTGTCACAGTCTTTTTTATTCTATTTCATCACAAAAATCTTTGAACATAAAAGTATTATCTTATCGAAATCATATAAGTGTCTTTTATGGTTATCTTGGAAAGTGCAATCTGAACTAGATTTAGTTTGATAAAATTCAACTCAAAATTTATCCACCGTTTCAACGTAGAAAAAAGAGAAGATATTAGTATAGATTAACTTAGAAAAATAAGGAGATATTAGTACATATTGTTGTAACCTTGACCTAGACCTTAATTCGATTCACCTTGGATCAAACTTGATTTACTTGAGATATATGACTTCATTTTTTTTAAATACAAAATGAAAAATTTTCATTAATAAAACATAAACAACTAAAAAAATAGAAATTGTGAAATTTGACAATTTAATTACTTGAAATTATAATTGATATTCATTTTTCATAAAATATTTGGATATTCAATATTTATGTTGAAATGCTATACCTATATATCAAATTTGGAAACACCAATTATTGATTTATCTCTACTTATCAGTATGTGTTTGTGAGGCCTTGCTCGCCTGAAATCGAAATATTCTTTTGGATGATTTCTTACGATTTAGGTTGCATTTGCAACTTTTTTTGAAAATTATTCTTTTATTTTGATTTTTAACTATTTGAGAGTCGACACCTTACTTTATTTTCTATTGAAATATAAGACAAAAACTTAAATTTGACTCCTTTTGCATTACAATGAAAAGAACACTAGACCTTCAAACTAGATTAGATTTTGTAACTAGGTTTTCGATTTTAAATAACTCAAACTTGATTTTTAATTTAATTATGACTTAAAAATATTTCATTTTTATGAACAAATAAAGAATGTCATTTTATATGAATGGAAAAAGCTATAAATAAATCAATTATTTAAATCATACACTCAAAACAATAAATTAAATTACACTTCAAAATTCCAAATGGAGAGAGATATTAACTCAAGCCCTTATGGGTTCTTGGTTAATCACACCTTCTCAAAACAATTAACTAAAATAAAATTAAAGCAAAATAAAGTAAAATGGGAAAATGACTTTTTAATTTTTTTTAGATTTGATGTTTTAAAATAGCAAACTTATGTATCTCTTCATATAGGAATCAAAATCCACACAGTTTTTTATTTTTGTAAAGGAGTTTGTCTTATTCAAAAATCTGATTTTAGGTCTAATTTAATTTATCATGTTTTATTTATTTGATACTTTATTAAATTAAAGAAAGCTAGAAGGATAAAATTTAAGATGCATTAAATTAAATAATTGCAAAAGAACAAGTTTATGAGCTTACGAGGAGGCGGCGATATAAAGAAGGTATTTTCGGATCGAAGTTATACTTTTACAAAAGGGAATTAGTCTAAATAATAAAATTAATTCAAAGTGAATTAATTTTAAGGCTTCATACACTAGGAAAAATCTTCTATTGTTTTAATTCAAAGAGAACTAAAGAAATCGGTTAGAAATCAAAGAAAGATGAACTGTTTTTCACTGTTTATAAATACATAAATAAGAGAAAGAATTGCATGTCAGACTAAAGAATACTCAATTTAACTGATTGAGATGTCATTTTGACTGGAGGAGAGGCTCCTATTTATAGTAGGAGGTTGGGGGTCAAGGTTACATATTTCCCGATGTGGGATTTGTGAAAAACATTCCGAAACACATAGTGTTACCGGCCAGCAAGACTATCTCTATTAGAGGGGCGATGCCACCTAAGGCAAAGGGTGGTACCCAATGGCTTGAGGGGCAGTAGGCTTTGGCTGGGATGGAGGGACATCTACACGCCACTGGTTAGAGGTAGCCTTGTTGTCCTCTAAGATGGGGGGCTACCCAAAGCAATGGGCAATACACCTTGGCCTTGGGAGCGACAGCAGATGGAAGGCTCAGAAAGGCCATACCTGTTGTCCTAGAGATGAAAGCTTGTCGCCCTCCCTCTTAGGCGATATTGTCACCCCTTTTGGGAGGCCAAACTTGACCTAGAGGGTGGCATTCCGCTTGGCAAAGTATCGAGTATGTCCAAGGGGTGCAAAATCATGTGTTCACAGCTGCCCCTTATTATAGTTGCCCTTAGGTATGAAAAACTCCTAAAGATGTCCTTATGTACGAAAAATTTCTAAAAATGCCTTTAAGTTTGAAAAACTCCTAAAAATATCCTTAAAAAAGTATAAAAAGCTTCTAAGATTGCCCTTAGAGAAGGTCTCCTAAAGTTGCGCTTAGCAAAGAAAAACTCCTAAAGATGCTCTTAGGTCTAAAAAAACTTATAAATATGCTCATACGTCTAAAAAAAAACTCCTAAAGAAGTCTTTAGATTTGAAAAACTCTTAAAGGTACCCTTAAGTCTAAAAATTCCTAAAGTAACCTTAGGTCTGAAAAACTCCTAAAGATACCCTTAGGGAGATTTAAAAAAACTTCTAAAGATGTCCTTAGGTTAAGTCTAAAAAATTCCTAAAGTAACCTTAGGTCTGAAAAACTCCTAAAGATACCCTTAGGGAGATTTAAAAAAACTTCTAAAGATGTCCTTAGGTTTGGAAAACTGCTAAAAATGCCTTTAGAAAGGTCTAAGAAGCTTCTAAAGTTTCCCTTAGATAAGGTCTCTTAAAACTACCCTTAGGAAACAAAAACTCCTAAAAATGCCCTTAGGTATAAAAACTCCTAAAGATGCCTTTAGGTCTAAAAACTCCTAAAAATGTCCTTAGGTCTGAAAATCTCCTAAAGCTACCCTTAAGAAAGAATCTTAACTCTATGCTAAGTTTAAAGTGTGAAACATAAGGCTACCTTAGGATGGTTAATTTTAAAGAAAACATAACTCTGTTATAGGCTTATACTAATGTTAGGTCAAATTTAATGTAACGGTATGGCCCGAGATTGGCTCCAAATATCCTGTTGTTTTATAACTCAACCCTAACTAAAAACGATTGACCCTAGTTCTTTAGATAGTAACTAGCTGGACTATATAAATCATTCTCATTTTCTATTCCATTTAGATGTGGGATTGTTATATCCCACTATCTACTTTCCCATCCCCATCACTTTTTATGCGATGCGGAATGTTACAATATTCCCTCCTTGGGATGCGACGTTCTCGCCTAATTCTGTTGGCTAGCTAGCTTATGTTTACAACTAGGCTCAAGCCACTTGTCTAACCCTGATTGGCCTTGGGTATTGTGGTTCGTTAGTGCCCTTGGCAGCTCCATCTTGTGCTCTACTCCACGGATATCCCTTTTCCTATGGGCCCACCAGCTCCGCAAATCTTACCCTAGGTGGCACTAATACCAAATTATAATAGCCTGGCCTGAGATTGGCTCTAAATAACATATTATTTCATGGCTCAATCCCAGCAAAAAATGATTAACCTAGGTTATTTAGATAGTAACTAGCTGGACTATATAATCCATTCTCATTTTCTATTCCATTTCGATGTGGGATTGTTATATCCCATTATCCACTATCCCATCCCCTTTGCTTTCTATGCAGAGCAGGATGTTACATTTAAGATGTGAATTCTAATCATATGACAGTTGACTTTAGAAAAAGAAAAGGTAACTCTAATATAGGTCTCGAAATGAGAGGTCATAACTCTATGCTAGGTTGATAATGGTGCTATATTGAATCTGAGCATACTAGATATGAAACCTAAGGTTATCTTAGGATAAAAAAAAAAAAAAAAAACCAACATCTATTTTACGTTGATATTAATGTCAACTATGATATCAGCATAGAAGATATGAAATATGAAGCTACCCTAAGAGGGTTTGTTAAGTTTTGATTTGCTCAATTGTGACTATGAGTCTAGTATGAAGTGCATCCTAAGTCTAATCTTGGCATGCAAAGATGTTACTGAATTTTACAAACTGGCTACCTTAAATCAATGAAAGGTATATCTAAACAATTGTGATGTTAAGGTGATAATTTATGAAGTACATCCTAAGTCTAATCTAGGCACGGAAAATTTTTTTTATGAAATGGATATCTTGAACTAGTAAAAGGTTGATCTAAAATGCTATGGTATTAAGATGACAAGTGTCAAATTTGTGATTGAAGCTTCAAGGAGATGCCTAATTTTGGGAAATGACAATGATGACTCGATCATTTTGACAATCAGAAGGGTTTTAGCATTCTTCTTTGCCTAGGCTTGGAATTTGGTGCAAAGGATGAGGATATTTTGTTTGGGACTTTCTAAGGGTAATTTAGACTTTTGTAGAGATAACGCACTTTTGGAGGACGATACTTTGAAAGGAAGGTGACTTGGTCACTTTGACAGTCAAGAGAGCTTTGGTAATTTGTTTAGCCTTTATCTTCTCATAGGGTATTGACAATGTAAGATTTTAGCAATATTATTGGTTGAAGCCATACTCAGTTTGGGTCGGGTATGTAGGATGAAGGATGATGTATGCTCAACCTAAGTTTAAGAATTATCTTGGGAGGCCGAGATTAGATACTGCCTTGAGTTGATTGGTGTTGTCAGATTGGTTGAAATTGTAAAGTTCATTTAGGAAAGCTAAGGTCAGGTTTGGCTTTAAGGTTGATTGGTCCTATCAGAATGAAAGCTCGAAAGGGCGGCTCTGTCAGAAATGGATCATTACTTTAATTGTCCCTCGATTGGGAGTTTGAGAAAGAGATTATGGCAATCTATCATTTGATGGTCTTTGAATTATTACGGTAATCATCCCACTAATTGAAAGCAAGTGAAGCGATTTGATGAAGAAATCACGGACAACTCATCATTTTTCTGGTATTTACATAGTTATTAAACCGAATTGGACCGATTGATTTAACCAAAAAAATCAAAAATCAATTGAGCAATCTATTCAGTCCACCCCTAAATACCCGTTCCACAAAAAGCAACTCAAGAACCAGTGACCCCATGCAAACCAGAAGAACCAAATCGAGTTTTCAGGTCATAAAACTTCCGTTTATTGTACTTCTTTCACTCCTTTATACGGGCCCAACGTTTAATGCCATTGGCACGTTATAAGCCACCTAATTCTCATATTGCCTTCATTTTTGCCATGTTCTTCCGATGTGGGACTTCTGCTCCCAACCATCATTTGATTCATTTCTTTCCTTTCTTCCTTACGCAGGCTGGGCACTTTATTTTTAATTTGAATCTTTTTTTTTTTTAATAAAACAAATTGAAACACAATTCACGGATCGGATCGGCCAATTGAACCAGAAAAACTGAGAACCAAACTAAGGACTGGTTCGGTCAGCTCCTAAAAATCCGTCTCCCAAAAATCAATTAAAAAATCAGTGAATCCATCAAATCAGACCGGTTTTCCGATTTGAGCGGGTCAGATTTTTAAAATTTTTTTTTTTTTATCAAAAATAATAAATGTCAAATTATATTTATTTTCATTATATATATAAAAAATGTCAAATTATATTTACATATATATATACCAATTTTTTTTTGTTTAACCGGTTTGATTCTGGTCGAACCTCTGACAATATCAAATTATATTTATTTTCATCATATATATAATAAATGTCAAATTATATATTCATATATATTAAAATTAATGAAAATTAACAGAAACTCGAGCCATTATAATATGTAATATTATGTCTTTCTAATTAAATTTAATTAAAATTCTAAAATTGACTAAATGAATTAACCAGAAATGTTTTTTTAGCTACATTAAATTAATTAAATTTAATTTATTTATTAAGATAATTTAGCTATTTAATTACTTAATTAGATAGATTAATGAAATTTTTTTTATAAATAATAAATATTTAATTATATAATTACTTTATTATTTAATTTTAATTGTATATGTATAATATTTATTTTAAATATATAAACAATAAATATCAAATTATATAATTTTTTATATTATATATTATTAATTTTATTATTTTCGATTTTATTATGCTTTTATCCATTTAATCTGATTAAACCTTTAACCCTTTAATTATCTGTCCTTTAATTCTCTGTTTTTTTATCAGACTCTAATTCTCTGTTTTTTTATCGGACTCTAATTCTCTGTCGTCACAGATTTTTTTATCAGACCAAATCTGAAAACACAGATTTTTTTATCAGACCAAATCTGAAAACATAAAGCATTTAGACTCTCGATCATCCCATCAATTGGAAATTGATGAAGCAACTTGTGATGATCTCAAGATATTCGAATTCCGATCCTTTCGTGGAAGTGATTACCATATGATTTTCTATTTCCATTTTTCATAGACTTGGTTTGATGATATTGCAGTGCACACAAAATTCTCAAAGTTGTATAGAGATTAATCACAGCATTAAAACACAATACCTAAACATGTTTGTTACAAAATTATCATGATGGATGGTCACCACTAAAGCTAGAGAGGAAAGATTAGCTTTCAACTTAATTAATCTACAGATGGTCATCCGCTGCTAGCATATCATCATCATCATTATCGCGATAAATACCCTCATCCATTTGCCAAACCTGAAGAGTGTTGTCATCTGCCACGCTTGAAACGACCCACGGCTGATTTTTGTTCCATGAAAAATCTGAGATCTTAGCTTTGTGACCGCCATGAGAGAAAAGAAGTTCAGGAGGGCCATCTTCAGCATCTAACTCTAATTGCTCCTCCCCAATCCTGAAGATATTAAGAATCGAGTCAGATGAGATGAAACTTCGCTCCTTGAAGTTCACAATTAATGTGAGAAATTATAAAAATTTCATGTCCATTGAGAGCAAATTGCAAGCTAAAACTATATATAAAAAGATCCAATGCGTGAACAAAATCAACAAGAGCACAGAATTTCAATCACATGGCATGCCCTTATCAAGGACATAAAGGCAAACACAAGATTTTGTTATTTCTATTGTTAATGGTATACTATGGATATTGATGGTACCCATATGATGATTTCAATGCTGAGTTGAGGGCTGCGGGGATCAAATGACAACTGTTACAATTTGCTAAACTATAAAATCTAATCAAGGGACATTATCAGCAGCAAGTTCCAATAAGTCAGCTCCAGTAAACTCAGCAGTGGTTTGGAGGATAGAACCTTCATCCTCCATTTGAAGAACACAGGAAAAAGAAAGACAAATCTTGATGTTAAAGCAATGAATTTTGGGCAGTAGGATTCAGAACTATAACTTGCCCTCTATCTCTTATCACCCAAGCTGCTGCTATTAGACCACCCAAATTGCAAAATATTTATCAACTGTTCTCTTAATTGACAATCAGTGAGAAATAAAGAAAAGAAGGAAACTCAATCATACAGTAAGAAAGAAGTAAAAAAACAGAAAAATTATGCCCATATTTATTAATCTATGAACTGAAATACCTATTCAGATCCCAAACATTCAACCTTCTGTCATCAGCTGTAGATGCTAGCACAGTTTCATGATTAGGATCCCACTCCACTTGAAAGACCTCTTCCCTATAAAAGAAAAAAAAAACATAATAAAGATATATTTTACTTTTTAAGACGTGCATACTCATGCATCAACTTTTTATTTCTTTTTGGTTGATATAAGCACACAAGTTAACTTCAATATTTACTTTCAGATGAACCAAAAAAAAAATAACTACAAATATTTCAAAAAAAAAAAATGATAAAATGCCATCTCAGGCTAATAAAATGAATGCCCAAGAGACCCCAACATCCATTCCATATTATTTGGCCTACTATCACATTATGGGCCATCTCGAGACAATTACTTGGGGAATCCTAGGTAAAATGGAAAGTTATTGAGTGTTACACCTTGTTGGACTGTTAGTGTTTGCCATTATAGCTGTTATATTATATATTTATAAGCTAATGTTTGAAGTTTGTAGTGCCAACCACAACAGTCATTCTTCAGTTGTGAAACCTGATACTGTGATTTCACAACCATTATCACAACTGTGATCATGATTTCAAGCCTTAGATTCAAGCTCTATATGTAATGAGAAAAACCAAATACAAACTTCAATATGCGTGAAAAAAAAAATAGTACTGCTTGAGGGCCAGGCACATATCCAGAAGTTATGAAACCCATCTCATTTTCATCATCAATACCTTAAATTTAACATTACTTGAGTAGCATGTGAGTGGAAATCTGGATTTACATGAAAGCATTAACCATCATAAGAGCAAGAGGGGAGAGAAGGAGAGAGAGAGAGAGAGATGCAAGAAATTAGTGACATGTTTGAAACATCTACTTTCAGGATGTATAGTAAACATTGTGCTTTTCTAACTTGTGGAAAGCTCAACCATAGCATGTACTTGAGCATGCAACTAATAAGCCACAAGTCGAATCAGTTTTAGTTATGCAATTGAAAAAAAGACGGAATCTCTTCCATAATGCAGAATAGGAGACATATATCATGGTACTAAAACCTAAAATCCATATGAGAGGCAAATACATACATGTGACCACTTAAAACATGCAGCGGCATAGTCAGCTTCCTCATATCAAACAGACCAACAGTAGCATCTGAAGATGCTGTAGCAAGAATCCATTCGTTATAGGCATTGAAAGAAAGATAATTAACCTGGAACCAAGAAACCAAAATGTTAATGAAAAAGTAACATTTGAAGGTTACAAAGATGATATCGTGAGCAAGCTAGCAAAATGATGTTACTAGGATGTATACATAAAATGAGAAGCAGGACTTCCATTATTAAGATAATAGACAAAGCAACTACATTATGAATACAGATAGATTTTGCTAAGATCACCAGATACAGCACTAATTTATGGCTCATGCAGTTAGTGTAAATTTATACAGCAGTAATTTATAGTTCTTGATAAGACCATCTATAATGGAAATTTAGGCATTTGGCGAACAATTCCAATTGAGTATAAATACATGCACATGCACAGGAAGAAATATAAGATATATTTCTAATTCTACTCGCACTTTTTTTGGTCATTACTACCCTCTTCAAACAATTAGTTAGCACTAACCAATATTATTAGCTAATGCTTCCAAAGTTTTTGCTCATCAAGTTTGTACTCTGGTTCACCATTAGTTAAAAATTATTTAGGCATTCTGGTAATTATTATTGAAATATGGACAAACCATACATTGAGAGACATTGAAATATCCATTGCCTATCCACTAAGAATTAAAAACGAAATACAATCTGGACTTATGGAGTTGGTTAATGCACAAACCAGCAAACATGCATTCATCAAATCAATAAAGAAACTTTTCAATAGAAGTAAACAAGTGATAAATCGAATACGAAGTGTTGACAGCTGTGTAATATTAGGTCTTGTGAGTTTCCTTTAGTGTATTCCTATATTAGTGCCTACTATAGCTTATATTTTTGTCTAGTTATTTTTTCCTATTTTAGATTTCTTGTATACATTGGACAAGGCTGTAAGTCACAGAATAGATGGGAGTTATTTTTTTTCCTACTCCCTTTCTTCTCTCATTCTATCATTTTACAACAAGATATCAGAGATTTATGCCCAAACGGACTGAATTCTCAGACTCGTGTTCAAGCTCTCATTGTGATGATGATACCAATCCGAACCAAAATTGAAGAAGAAATGTCAGTCGGTTTATTTGTGAGCAAGTGCCAACCGTCCTATTGATATGGGCAATGGACTAGCCTAGTTGCACTTGCACTTAAGGGATGTGCTGGAAATGTATCCCAAATTGAATAAATAGAAAATGTATAAAGGATTAGAAGTGAGTGAACATTGAACCTAGCACAAGCCAATTGATTTTATGCAAGTGGATTCCAATACTTGCTCACTCTACATATGTACGAGTCCATGGACTTTAATATGATATCAGAGACTTGATCTAGATTGTTGCTGACTTAGGGATAGATCAATTCTCAAAGCCTATAGTAGCATATTGTTTTTTAGGGCATAAATATGCTAATATTTTTTCTCGGCCTACACGAAAAGATTAATTTCTCTATTCTAATTAAATTGGCAGAAGGAAAAGAATCTGAGACTGCCAATGAAAGTACTGGAGTTAAAGTTAGATTGTTGGACAAAAATCCTTCACTGCAGATTAGTCCTATGAAGGTTGTTCATCCAAGCACAAGGTTTGCAGGGTTATATTACAGGAGATAAGGCAAAACCAGCTCCTACTAATCTAACAAACAACCAATGGGAATATGAAAACTCTCTTGTCATGTCTTGGTTTATCAACTCTATGCAACCACAAATTTCTAGAGGATATTTATTACTCAAAACTGCTCAGAAAATTTGGAGCGCATTATCTCAGACCTATTTCCAGGTTAGCAATGATGCGCAGATTTATGAGCTATGAAATAAGGTGCATGAGACCAAACAAGAAGAGGTGTGTTCCAATTTTAGGTGGATTCCTGTATTAGTGCCTACTTTATAGCTTATATTTATTTCTAGTTATTTTTTCCTATTTTAGATTTTGGACAAGGCCGTATGCCACAAAATATAATTTTTTTTTCCTCTTCCCTTACTTCTCTCATCTCTATCCTTTTACAACAGAAAGTTCAAGTGAACTAGCAATATCAAATGACTATATGCATGGTTAGAGAGGAACATATATTATACAAACAATAGATAAACAAATAAAATGATAAGTTAAACACTATTTCTATATTGATTCACCTCTTTTTCATGAGCTTTAACAGAATTTTGGGCTTGATTTGTGCGCAAGTCCCAAATCATTAATTGACAATCATCACCCACAGAACCAAATAAATTCTCATTCTTCAAGTGCCATGACACGTCTTCGACCACACTTTCATGAGCCTAAAGAAAAATCACCAACACCACCAATCAACCATCTGATGTACTGCAATCAAAAAGTTTAACATAATATACTAAGAGAAAGAAACATGAAGTCATAAGATCACCTCAAAGACATGCATTGCACAAAGTACTTTATCTTTAGTAGTGGCAAATAAATCCCACAAGCATATCCTATTATCATGTGAACCACTCACAAGATAACCCTGTTTAAAGGGACTCCAGGATAGCCCATAACCTTCTTTATCATGACCCCTCAATATAAAATCAGGATCACAACTATCCTGTTGTTGCTTCTCAGCCTGTTTGGTAGAATCAAACACATAAACCTCACAACCACTTGTCTTTGCAGCAACAATAGTTGGATTCTGAGGCATACATCGTGCCCGATTCACCTCTCCATCAACCCGTATCTTCTGAGTTATTTCCACCTACCAGTATGCAAAGATTTTCAGCTAGTAATTCTTTCGACAGGTAGGAATAAACAGAAAACTTGAAAATGACACTTGAGGGAAATATTGAGTTAGAAACTTAATAAAATTTAACATCATCAAAATAATTCCTAAATACAAAATGAAGGTAGCATTTCAGTGATTAGGAACAATCATAGTATAATACAAAAGATCTCTTGAAAGCCCAAGTTCATGTAGCACATTATCAGCTATTACTCCAGTTCAGGGATTACAAAGCATCGCTCTAGAAAATTCATAAAAGCTTAACAATCACCGAATACTTATCATAAATGTGAGGTAAGATGGAACATTTGTCTACTACAGTGATAAAAAGCATTCAAGAAACCATTTGGTTAGTAGCCTAATAGTTAAGTGCCTACTTTGTAATGCATAAGGGTAGAGATTCAAATCCCATTGAAAAATTCCCTTGTGACAAAAAAAGAAGAGCATTCAAGCCACAAAAGTTCTTTGTGAAGTAACAACAAAAGGGGAATAATTTTGATATAGTAATTTAGCCAGTGACTTTTGCCAAAATTTGGCATGCACAAAACTACCATTTGAAAACAAGTACAAAACTTAACAGTTGTAGCCAGTAAATTAATAAAATGGTACCAGACTATACCCTAAAGACAAGATGGAAGCTGAGATTTGTGCTAGTAATTTCAACAAATACTAAAATTCACAAAACACATTTCGGAAACAACATCAGAAAATAGCCAAATCCTGTGTAGTAGGATAACAAAATTTCTAGATTTATGGCCATGTCTTTGACATACTAAAACAATTAGTCACCAACAGTTTCTTCTTTTTCACTAAATACCATGGAACACTTGAAGAAAGAAAGGAAGGGGTAAAAACTCCAGAACAGCAATAAGTGCATATGTTCTTAGTTATTTCCACTAACCAACAACTGGATATTTTCAGCTAGAATTTTTTAAATGGAAGCATCCACAAAATACTTATCAAGAATGATACTTGAGGTAAAATACTAGGATAGTTAATCAAAAACTCAATACCATCAAATAACTCCTGAAAACAAAATAAAAGCAGCATCTGAGGCATTACTTATGACCAAAAGTTGATACATGCATTGAATTTGACAATCATTCGTACAAAATGTTATTTGAAAGTGAGAACCTGGGTAGCATATTACCAACTACTATTCTTGTTCAAGGAATAGAAGCATCAATGTAGTAAATTCATGAAAATACCAAACAATTTGCATGAATGCAATGAATGATAGCACATTCATAATCATAATCATAAAAACATGAAGCCTCAAACTATTCCTCATAAAGTATAACAAAACAAAATCTTTAGCATGTAATTTTAGCTGCAACAATTTCGAATAATAGTTGACACCAAAGAGTAATTCTTGAAAACAAGTGCTAAACTGAACAGCTGTAGCTAATCATGATTTAATAAGATAATGCTCCGATTCCAATATTCCCCAAAAACAATATCAAAGCCAAGATTTTCCGCGAGTAATTTCATCCAATACTAAACCCAGAAATTAAAACCAGGAAAGGGTCGTACTGTGGGAATTACAGAAAAACCCTTTAGCTAGGTTCCATTAGTTTTCAAAGCATTAAATATCACGGACGTAGTAAAAAAGAAAACCCCAAAGCAGCAACAACCCCGAGATATCATAAAATCGTCAGCTAGTAATATTATCAAACACCTAATACCACAAATCAAAATTAAGAAAATCAATAGACAAACCCATAATCACCTTAGGAATCACAGAATTTTCAGATTTGGCATCAAACTTAGCTTCACCATTGCGGGTGGGCAAGACAGCGTCAGCAATCATGAGGAAATTGGGGAAATCATCGGAGGTATGGGTTCCAATGAGGAGCTTATGTACAGCAAAAGAAGGGTCGGTGGGGTGGGGTATCGGGGCCAGGAGTGGAACCCAGTGGACTGTGAGAGACGGCCACTCGAGAGGGTGAGAAATGACGAGGTCATAGAGGATCGGCGTGTTCTTCTTCCATACTGAGAACTCTTCTTCCAACTGCTCTGGGGTTAGTTGTTGCTCCTCTTCTGCTACCATTGTTTTGAGTGAAATGGGCTGAGATATCTTACGATTTTATGTGTTTTTGTGGGTATTGAGGGGCTTTTGGCTTCTGGTTTTGGTGTTGATTTCCCGCCAAAATAGAGAGAACCTAAGAAGGTAAAGGTGTTATGCGCGGTATACAGCAATTTTCAGCGCGAGTCTCCAGACTCTTGACTGCGTTTCTAAGAATTCTATTGGTTAAAAGCTTTTTTAACGTCAAATTAATTTGACATTCTAAAATTTATTTTATGGTTAAATTAATCTCATTATTTTAACCTTTTTCAGAAATTATATTTAATTTTATTGAAAAATAAAAAATTTATTTTGAAATTTTATGTAATAAAAATAATTTAAAAAATAAAATTTATTTTAATAAATAATGAAATTTATTCATGCATTTTAAAAAATTATAAAAATTTTACAATTCATTTTTCTCTTAATTTTTTCATCACTAAATAAGAATGAAAATAATTTTTTCATCACTAAATAAGAATGAAAATAATGGAAGTCGAGCGAGAACCGTCAAAATTCTCATTTTTATATTTGTTTCACATTTGAAAATAATTTAACCCACGTCTCTATCACCATGGATCCTATTCCTATAGAGATTTTTTTTTTTCTTTCCACTTGAATATTATATTACTAAATTTTTTTATATTTATAAAATTCATATATAATAACTAAAAATAAAAATAAATTTATTTAAAAAATATTAATAAATTTAAACACACAAAATATCAACCAAACAGAATCAAAATATAAATATTTTTAATATATTAAAAATATTATGCAATATTATTTAATAAAATATTAAAAATTCAACGTGTATAAAAATATGATAGTACTTAAATAAATTTAAATCAATAAGTACAAAAACTTTTAAAAATTTCAAGAATTTTGTAAGTATTTTTGCATTCAAAAATTTAATACATAAATTAAATATAAGTTTAAACAAATAATATGTATGTGTTAAAAAAATAATTATTATCTTTAATATAATGAAATAAATAAATATTAATAATACATATTATAATTTTGTTTGATGAAATTTATATATATATATATATATATATATATATATATATATATTAGAAATAATCAAATAATTATAATATCAGATTTTGAGGGGACGAGAATGAAAATCCCCGTAAAGTAAGAAATATACTTTTTTTATTAACCTCATTCTCAGTAAAGAAGAAGAAATATTTTTTATTTCCACGTTATTGAAGAAAAATTGAAAAATCCTCACCCATTCCAAAATAAATCCCCATGAAAAAAAAAATTTATAGCCGATTGTCGTCTTTATCACTAAATATATTCCTGAACTTTCATATCCAATAAATAAATTTTTTTTTTTATTTTTATGTAACAACCCTGATTAGTTATATAATTAGCATTAGTAGTATAAACTGGAAATAAATGTAATAGATTGGGATATGTGGAATCATAATTCTATTTCTATTTCCTATCCTCTCATTCTCTCTCTCTTTTGTTATTCTCTCTCTCTATCTCTTGTTCTCTTCTTTCTCAATCCTTCTCTCTTCCCTAATTTCTTCTTTTTCCTCAATCAACTCTATTATGTTCTCTCTTACACCTTTGTTCTATCTATTATATTGTTGTAATCTCCATAATTATGAACCCATGTTCATAACAACTTGGTATCATAGCAACAACAAACCTATAGAATATTTCTACCATTTTTTTCCTTTTACTGGAAACATAAAAAATAATACTAAATTACGATGGCATATGAGGATTCTAATACAAAATTGAAAGACATATTTTCAAATCGTTAATAGGCACATCCACAATTTCAAGGAATCGATTCCAGTAATCAAGTATCGATTTCTTATGCAGAAAGCTACTAATTTGGAGAAGAAAATTTCTTTTATGGAGCACAATGATTAGTTTTAAAAAATATTTTTGATGAGGAGCTTCATTGGTTAGATTTAAAGAAGCAAATGCAAGCCGCTTAATTGTCTAATCCAA
Source organism: Aleurites moluccanus (assembly GCA_948193065.1). Taxonomy (NCBI): domain Eukaryota; kingdom Viridiplantae; phylum Streptophyta; class Magnoliopsida; order Malpighiales; family Euphorbiaceae; genus Aleurites; species Aleurites moluccanus. Next base: position 24,127 of record CANXYC010365173.1, read on the forward strand.
AGAACCTATAGCACATGGATGAAATTGGATTAAGGGTTATAGAGGTTGGCAAGCTGTTGGGTAAATTAGAGGAATCTATTAACCAGCTACGATAGGAATTGGAGCTCTCAATTCTGAAATATAAACAACAGTTGATTCAATTGCAGGATTCAACAAAGCTTATGGAAAAAGAGAAAGAATTATCTTCTTTTTAGATAATCGATTCAAGCAGTGAATATGAATTGGGGAAACAAATTCAAGAAACAAAGACTATTGATCTCAACAAGCAAAATGAAGATAATCATACTATTGCCTCTGCTCGGATTTCTATATTGTTAAAACGGTATGATAAACTTGTTAGTATTCTCATAATTGGAAATTTTTTAACAAGAAATATGATATGGGAGTTAGGATAATTATGATTATTATGACTGAATACCAGTGTTCTGGTGTCTATGACTTTGAATGGAATTGTGTTTTTCTGACCCTTAAAGAATATGAATAGGAGAAGAGGAAAAGACGGCGAAAGAAATTTAATTTATGTCAAAAGGGAGTTCATGCCTTATAGGTATTTGTTGAAATAACTGATCTTACAAATCAATCCAATTTGGAGGATTTCAGTGAGGATTGAGCTCCCTGGATCATCATGGGGGGTCCTTATGAAATACCCTGTAATGATGAAGCAACAAATTCCAATTTTTAGATCATTAGCTAATCTCTGCTCCATTAAATTTTCCTTCCCTTGGATCGATTTGATAGTCTTTATGTCCGTATCTGAAACTCGTGTTGGTTGCAAGGCTATATTGGTCAATTAAAATACATGATTCTAGTAGATGGGTTGAACTGCAATTGTTAAGGAGATTGATAAGCCATGTTTGCAAAACCCAATGATTGAGAAGTCAACTACTTACCCATTTTCCTCATACTTTTGATGATGTCATATATGTTATAAGACACGGCAGTTTCTTGTTTGAAGTGAGCAGCCAGTTATGGAAACTGTAGAGATGGGGGTTTCAAATGTTGATGTTAGTAAGCTATTAAATGTGGTAAGTGATGAATTAGAGGTGCAAAATGTGACTACACTTTTTACTCTAAAATCATCAAGTTGCTCTGAAGCTATGAATTTGAAATCGAATGTATCAAATCATTCTTTGAAATCACATATTTCGGATCATTTTGGTACAACAAAAATAGACATGACAAATCTCCCATTCCAGAAAAGGAAGCACCAGCAAAGGAAACTTTACATGTCAAGTTTTTTAGGCAGAGGACAAAGACACTTGAAGAGCTTCTAGAATTGTTTGCTGGGTTACTAGAGCAAAACAGATTGGGCGAGCTCTGCATTATTTTGAAACCTTTTGGGGTAGATAAATTCTTTCCAGGGAAGATTGCTATTTGGTTAGCAGAGTTTTAAAGGATCACAAGATCTTAAAATTTGAACTGATTGGTTGGGTGTGGTTCTATTAGAGGTAGCCATAGGAAAAGGCCCATTGAAGATAGTGGTGAATTTCTTATTGATTGGGTTTAGGCTTATTCATTCAATTAAGTCTATTGCACTGGAATTTTCTTAAATTTTAGCTCATGCTTGAGTGTATTGCAAGTGCAGATTGACTCAATATTATCCTTGAGGACAAGGATAATCTTCATGGAAAGGGTAATGTAACAACCTTAATTAGTTATATGATTAGCATTAGTAGTTTAAATAGGGAATAAATGTAATAAATTGGGTTATGTGGAATCATAATTCAGTTTCTATTTCCTATCCTCTCACTCTCTCTTTTTTGTTACTCTCTCTATTTTTTGTCCTCTTCTTTATTGATCCTTCTCTCTTCCCTAATTTCTTCTTCTTCCTCTATCAACTCTATATCTGTTCTCTTTTATACCTCTGTTCTATCTCTCCATGATTATAAACTCAGGTTCTGAAATAGCTGCTTGTGCTTTGTAATAAAAAAAGGCTACTATTCATGTGTTTTCCATTACACAAAGTGGACTTATTTATACAAGTAAAGAAATGTTAAAAATATCAATTACAGCAAATAATGGAGCCACTAAACAACAAATAAAAAATAAAGGAGCCACTAAAGCCACTAAAACAACTACTTACTAAAAAATAGAAATGCTAAAGAATAGGTCAATTAGTTTATCATCCCCCCACAAGTGAAGCCGTGGGGTAAACGACAAGCTTGAGTTGGAGATTGGAAAAACGTGGTAAGGAGACAGGTTTGGTGAGGCGATCTGCAACTTGCTCTGCAGTAGGTAAAAAACAAACTGATAGAAGATGTCGAGCAACCAAATCACAAACGAAATGTACATCTAGCTCAATGTGTTTGGTTTGTGCGTGAAAAACTGGATTAGATGCAAGATATATTGCACCAAGATTGTCACACCATAAAATGGGAGATGAGGAAAGAGAGATCTGCAACTCAGAAAAGAGAGAAAGCAACCAGCGAATTTCAGCAGCCGCAAGAGCAACTGCTCGATATTCAGCCTCGGTACTAGAGCGTGCAACTATAGCCTACTTCTTAGAAGACCAGGAGATTAAGTTGGGGCCAAGAAAAACACAATATGCACTAGTAAACTTTCTATCATCAGGGCACCTTACCCAATCTAAATTAGAGAATGTATCAAGAGTGAGCGATTTATAAGGCTGAAAGAATAAACCATGATATATAGTGCCCTTGAGATAGCGAAAGATACGCTTCACAGCAGTCCAATGGGCATCTGAAGGACAATGAAGAAATTGTGCAACCTGACTACAAAACTAAAATCTGGACTAGTTATAATGACATATTGGAGTGCACCAACAGTATGCTGATATAAAGTTGGATCAAGTAATGGAGAACCAATAAATTTGGATAATGGAGCATTTGTGGCCATAGGTGTAGAGCATGGTTTTAAATTATCAAGTTTAAGACGAGACAAAATATCTAGAATATATTGCTTTTGTGAAAGTAATAATTCAGAGTTTTGAGAATGAACCTTAATACCAAGAAAATAATGGAGAGCACCCAAGTTGCCTAAAGAAAATTTAGAAGCCAACTCATTTATAACAGTGGTAATAGCAGAGGCAGAAGACCCAATAATCAGAACATCATCAACATAAATCAAGAAATATATGAGTTGTGAGCCCATTTTTTGAACAAATAAGGAAGAATCTGATTGACAACATTCAAACCCAATGGATAGCAACACACTGCTTAACTTGGAAAACCAAGTGCGAGGAGCTTGCTTGAGGCCATAGATGGCTTTGTTTAATTGACAAACATAATTAGGAAATTGCGGACTCACAAAACTAGGAAGTTGAGCCATAAAAATAAATTCATCCAAATCACCATTGAGAAAGGCATTATGAAAATCCAACTGTGTAACAGACTAACCAAAAGTTAGAGCCAAAGACAAAATTACCCGGACAGTAGAAGGCTTTACAATTGGACTAAACACCTCATCATAGTCAACACCTTCAGATTGCAAATATCCCTTAGCAACTAATCTGGATTTTAGACGTGAAACAGATCCATTGGAGTTTCTCTTAATTCGATAAACCCACTTGCAACCAACAACATTAAAAATTTTAGGTAGAGGTATAAGAGTCCAAGTGCAGTTAGCAATAAGTGCATCAAATTCAACCTGCATAGATTGTCTCCACAAAGGGTCAGCATTAGCATCTTTAAAGGTACGAGGCTCGGTAACTGTGGGTGTAATGGTTTCGGTTTGTAAGAGTATATGATCAAGAAATTATTTGACACGACGGGTGTTGTCTTGGTTTCGGGTGACCATAGGATGAGGGATGTGGGGGCTAAGAGTAGTTGTAGGCATGGTAGTAGATGAGATATTAGGGACAGAATGGACTTCAAAGGAAGGGGAGTTAGGTGGTGATGTAGAATGGTGTTGAGTAGGAGAAGTATTTGAATTGTGAACAAAAAAAGGAAGGGTAGCAATCTAGTGAGAAGGAGATACAAGGGTAGTAAGTAAATGGGCCTGACTAAAAGGGAATTGATTTTCAATAAACCTAACATGTCTAGAGATGAACAATTTATTGGTAGAAGGATCATAACACTTATAACCTTTATGGACCAAAGAATAACCCGTAAACACACATGGAGAGGATTTTGGGGAAAGTTTATCATCTCGACAGTGCAAAAGAAAAGGAAAACATAAGCAACCAAATACACGCAAAAATGAAAAATCAAAAGATTTGTGAAAAAGTACTTGATAAGGAGACTTGTTGGATAGAAGAGGAGTGGGGAGACGGTTTATGAGATAACACGCAGTAGTGAGTGCTTCTAGCCAAAATATTTTGGGCATTGATGAGTATACTAAAAGAGAAACAACAGTCTCAATTAAATGATGATTTTTTCACTCGAAAACTCCATTTTGTTCAGGAGTATAAGGACAATAAATGTGATCCAAAATGCCACAATGTTGTAGGAATTGTTGAAAAACACCTTCAGTCAATTTTGGGGCACCGTCACATTGAAAAATTTTAATTTTTTTCAAGAAATAATTTTCAACTTAAAGAAACAGGATAAGGCATCTGACATGTAAACTAAGGGAAATAACCAAGTATAACGACTAAAATCATCCACAAATATAATAAAATATTTAAAACCAAATTTTGAAGAAACAGGAGCTGGACCCCAAATATCACAATGTATCAGATTTAATGGAACATTAGAACATGATACGCGTAAATCAAAAGGAAGACGACTGCTTTTAAACATAAGACAAGAATTACAACGATTATTTACAGCCAAAAAATCAGAAAATAAATTGCTAGTTGAATGACGAATTGTAGATAAAATTTTGGAAGATGGGTGACCACATCGCAAATGCCAAATTGCAGAAGGCACACATTGTGAAATGTAAGCCGTAGGTGGTATTGAAAGCGGAAGTCTGAGATGATAAAGATTTCCCTTAATGTCCCCTTGGAACAGAATTGTTCATGTGTTGAGATCCTTCACAAAATAACCAAACGGTGAGAATTCAATGGAACATGAATTATCTTTTACAAATTGTGCAACTGAAAGTAGGTTATGAGATATGCCAGGTACTACTAAGACATTTTTCAAGTTCAATTGTTTATTTGAAAAGGGAATATGCACTAACCCAGTGTGAGAAATTTGTAAACACTTACCATTGCCAACCATTACTTTATCATTGCCATTGTATGGTTGAGGAGCATAAACATTAGAGGCATCTGATATCATATGGGATGTTGCTGCACTATCTGGGAGCCAATCAACAGATATTGAAGGGGAAAAATTACAGAAATTAGCAACTGGATTGTCAAAGGAATAACCAACTGGAGGAGTAATTGAATTGTAGTTTTAAAATTGAAGATGTATTCCCGCAAATGCCTGAGGGAGTGTGTTTGGTATTGAAGAAAAATGAACTCCATTATTTCGAGAAGATGCATATCGAAACCTGCATTTTGATGCTGTATAATTGTCTTTGGCACAAATTTGACATTTGACATTTTGAGAATCACTTCCAAAAGAGAAATTATTTCCACGTCCTTGACTAGTTCCACGATTAAATCCACGATCTTGATAAGTTGAGGTAGAATTTTTACCATTTGAACCCCCATTAAAATTGCATTTGAATTGGCACTGTGAAAGATAAGTAGAGGTGTACAGTGTTGTTTGAGGTTCAAATGAGCTGGGAGAAAGATGATGCCTAGATAACCTCTCTTCATGAATTAGAAGTTTGGCCCGAAGCTCAGCAAATGTAGGTGGATCACTTCTATTCTTAATGGCCATAGCAAATGATTCAAATTCAGGACCCAAACCATTGAGAGTGTAAAGAACTTTATCATCATCGGATACAGTTTCATCAATTGCATCTAAAGAGTCAGTGATTTGCTTGACTTCATCCCAAATTTGAAGAGTTTGGAGTTTTCGTTTAAGCATAGATTTTTTGGCTTGTGATTGGTGCATAAACTCTTCTTCAAGGGTCAGCCATAAATCACGTGCAGAAGAACAACCAATGGCTTTTCTTGCACTAGTCGATATTAGTGTAGCATTGAGACAGCTGCAAACAAATCAATCAATTTTTTCCCATGAGACGAATTCTTTGAAGGGTGGATCACTTAGTGTTGGTTGTTTGACTTCACCATTGATATATCCAGCCAGCCCTGTAGAAATGAGTATAGACTGTACTTGAAACTTCCAAGTAAGGTAATTTGAATGATCTAATTTTTCAGCAATAAAGTTGGTGATATTTGTAAATGAAGGTGTCATAGAGTTCAAATGGGTAGCCATGTTTGCAGTTGAATCTGTCATGTTTTGTATTTGTGTGTTGATTGTATGTATTTTTTTTTTTTTATATATGGTTTAAGGTTTTATCTCAAAGCAGCACTTTTGTGTGTTTTGATGTATTTAAGTGATGCTGCTCTTTTGTTTTTGGTTAAAAAAAATGGACTTTTGTCCCAAAAGAGCTCTGATATCATGAAACAGCTACTTGTGCTTTGTATTAAAAATGGCTACTATTCATGTGTTTTCCATTACACAAAGTGGACTTATTTATACAAGTAAAGAAATGTTAAAAATATCAGTTACAACAAATAACGAAACCACTAAACAACAAGTAAAAAATAAAGGAGCCACTAAAACCACTAAAACAACTACTTACTAAAAAATAGAAATGCTAAAGAATTGTTTAATTAGTTTATCAGGTTCATAATATTTTATCAATTTTCTTAAATCATACATATTTATGTTTATTGGTTTTTATTTTTTTAGTTTTAAAATAATAATTAATTTTTAGTTTTGGGATGAATATATTTTGTTTTTTCATATTAAGAGAACTTTTATTTTAAATATATAATGATTAAGTTTTATCTTTTAATTGGATCAGTTGACTAAAAAATAAAAAGTTGAGGATTAATTTGATTCTTAAGCTAATTGGTAAATTTAATTAGATTAATTTTTAAATGTTAATGCTAATTTAACTCTAATGGTTTGTTTGGATTACATGAATTTGGATTGAGATCAAATCCTTTGTTTGGATTATAAAATTAGATGGATTTGAATTTATATCATATTCTAATAAAATTTTCTTGTTCAAAATCTTGATGTTTCAAATATCTAATTATACCTTATTATTTTAAATATAAGGAAAAGTAAGATTATTATTCCCCCTCATATCATATTCTTTATTAATAATAATAGTAATAAAAAATATTGCAAATTGAGATTATTAAAATAAAAATTCAGGAATATAATTTTTTTTTTCCAAGCCACATACTTGTAATTATATGAGATATGTGCTCATATTAATATCAAAGTAAAATTATATATATAATTTACTAACTTATAAATAATTATTTTTTATCTCGATATTTGTAGACATAATTTATTAACAATAATTTTTTAGTTAAATAATAAATTTATATTAAAAATTTTCATCTCGAAATGCTAAAAATTATGTTCCATTTAGTAAAATATAAATATTTTAAAGTAGATTTATAAGGAAAAAAAATATTTACATTGTATTATTGTTTGGTAATTATTAAGACTTGAGAGGAGCCCACTTCTTTTAAATTAACGACTTTATATTCGTGTTTATTTTCAGTTCAATGCCATAATAATATGAATACATGACTATTTTCCTTTTAAAATTGATGTTATTGAAATTAATTTACAACTAAAGAGATATGATGGAATTGAACATATAGATTTATAAGATCATTTATCTTTAATTTATGTTTTAAAATCATATTATTTTTTTTTAAAAAGCCAATTATAAAAAAATATTTTTTCATAATTGTCGATGCATAATTTATCTAATTTTTTATAAGGAAAAATGAAACTTGTTTGATGAGTTTAAGAAATATTATTATATTAGGAAAATGTGAGTTTTAAGTTAGAAAAAATTATAATTTCATATTATTTTTAAAAATTAATTGCATTGTTACATGTGTGTGCTAATTTATATTTAGTTATAATCTGCTAATGAATAATTCTGTATTCCTAGGTTATTATTAATACTAGTTATTTTAATTTCAATTACAAACTGCTAAAAATAAATAAATAGATATGGTGATTAAAAAAATCTTAAAATATTCACAGATCACAAAAAAGCAAAATAATAATAATAATAATAAATATTATAAAAATTGGAAATTAATAATAGGATGACATTATTGTCCAATGAAGTGGGCAATTATCCAATTGCCTTTTGACAACTCATTAAAATTGCATGGCCACCTTCGGTCTCTTATTAGCTTCGCCTCTGATTCCAATGTTGTTGCACATCAACTCAGTGTCGCCGCTAGGCTCATGGGTGTCCGTCGGCGACAGTAGGCGATGAGGAACATATTAGACTTCTATGTGAATTTCACTCAACAGTCGGTGGTTAGATTTTTCTCGATGGCTGAAATCTACTCCAAAATTCTATTGGATTCTATTTTAGAATCTGAATTTCCATTTTTTATAACAAAGAGATCAATTAGCAGATTTTAGGGTTTTATTTGTTTGGCAATTAAAAATAAAAAATAAAAATTTAAGATTAATTTTGTATTACAAAGAGAAAATAGTTGAGTTTATTTGTTGGTATTTACATATCCATTGACTCAACTTTTTAAGTTGACCTCACGCTAAAGTTCAAAAATTTAGATGGAGGAAGTAAGTTGGTCTTTGATAAAAGTTTTTTTTTTTTTATGTAATTATTAGTTTTTGGTTGTTAATAATTGTATTAAATCTGTTTGATTATATATTTTTAGTGTTAGTTGTTAGTTTTTATATAACTATTGAATAGTCAAATAATTATTATTTATAAAAATCAAATAATTTTTGTTTTAATATGTTTTAATTTAATTATTTTATTTTTTAATTCAAATTATATTTTATTTTAATTTGATAATAATATTCTCATTAAAAATATATTGAAAAATGTAACAATTAATTAAGGGATATAAAATACTAGAGAATTAGGAATGTGAAGTAATTAATAAATTAAAATAATAAATAAATTAGAAAGGTTAAAATAGATTAAAAAAAATCTTAAAAATAACTCTTACTTATTTTAATAAAAAGACTAAATTATCATATATTAAAAATAATATTTAATTAAAAATATAAATATTAATTTACTCTATATATATTCCACTAAAAATTGAGAAGATTTTTGTAATTTACCTTTTCTTTCTCAAAAATAAGAAGGGGAAAAATTGTTGTTGATTAAATTTGAAAGGGATACTATTTTCCAAATAATATTAAAATTAATATACTAATTCAATAACATGATAGAATGATGTGATAGTACTATAATCTTATTTAAAAATATAAAATTTTAAATTTAAGTTTTAATTCAATTAAATTTAACAAAAATAACTTGACAAAATATTTGGATAATGAAAAATAAAGAGGGAAAGAAAAAAAAAAAGGAAAATAAAGATAGAAACAAGTTAATTTTCCCTTATTTGGGAAGAGGGAGGAAAAATAAACATTATTTTCCTTTCATTTTTTTTCTCTCTAAATTGGAGAGAAAATAAAGAAGAAAATTTGAGAAGGAAAAACAAATTTATTTTCTCTTTTTTTCCTTTATATCCAAACAAAAGAAAGAAAATAATATTTCAATTTTTTTTTCCTTTTTTATTTTCTCTCTTTATTTTTCTTTTATTATCCAAACACAGGTTAGTAGAATTGCCCCAAATTAATTAGCTAACTTATTTGAAGTTTGCAGCAAATACACAAGCAAAATAAACATTCAAAATCAAAATAATATACAACTAACTATTAGACCAAACTTAACCACTTGATTCCTTTTTTTTTTTTTTTTTTTCAAAGCAAAAAGTGCTAATTAATGACACAAAAAACATATAAAACAAACTAAATAATTGCACAACAACCACATAAAACCAAAATAAGCAAACCCTATAAATCCCTAAAATCCAAATTAATATAATAAACCTAATAATTAAGTAATTAATTATTAATCACATAATAGCACAGGCTTGTGGGTTCTCATCACTAAAAGCAGTGGTGTATCTAACTTCCGTAGAGCTAGCACGTGCGAGCTGGTAGACTTGTGGATCCTCAGGCATTCGCACAAACCCAGATGGGGCCTTTTTGTCATCTACACCAGGGACATATGGGTGGGCCACTACATCATAAGGCACGTATGGCCATATCTCAGCCTTTTTACCCGTTCGATGAGCCACGCGGGCCACTACCTTGGAGGGTTCCACAAATCCAACGACTGTGAGCTTATTAGCTTTACGTTCCACGTTCACTTGTGTTACACCTGTCATTCCTTCCACTGCTCTTTTTACTTTGCGCTCGCATCCTTCGCAGTCTATTCGAACCTTAATCTCCACCGTCTGATCATATGAATCATGAGAAAATAAATGGGATCAGAATCTAGTGAATGCACATGCAGGGTTATTTCTTTCTGTTATTGGGCAATACTAGATTTCATTGTTTTGTCCTTTTATGACTAAAATATCCTTTACAGCCCTTTTGACTATATCTTTCTTTAATCTTGTGTACGTTATCTACTGAATTGTTTAGTTGATAATAAATTAATAATTCTCTCTTCCTGAGCTTCGGGGAGGACTGTGGTGCTTCATGCCAAGAAAAAAAATTCATTAATTTATAAAAAAAATTTATTCGTCTCATTAAAATTATGCTTTTAATATTAATTTTTTTAAATTTATATAAATTCAATTTTTTACATAATTTTTTTTTAATTTATCTTAGATTAATTTTTTGACTTCATATTGTTTAATTTTAACACAATGTATTTATTAGTTATACTTCGTACTATGAAGTTACCAAGTCCTTCTAAGATGAGAGGTCATACCATTAAACCAATTATTATGCGACATAATTTTAAACGATAAAAAAAAATTAAAAAAAAAAACAATTAATCAAATTATAATTTCCTTAAAATATTTAAAAATTAATTAATTATAAACAGAAGAACTTAGATAAGAATAATAACTAAAAAAAAAGCAGGGATGCAACAATATATAAATTCAAGTGAGTTTGGGTTAATTTATTAAAAAAAAAATTCACTAATTTATATAAAAAAATTTCAATTAACTTATTTAAACTTAACTTTTTACATAAAATTAATTTTCACTATACTCAAAATTTATTTATTAACTTCGTTTCTAAAAAGAAACTATGATGTACCTGTAATTGTTTGTGTTTCTTGAGCTTAGAACTGCCATTAGAGCAATCAAAGACATGTGAAAAATGATCAAGGACACCCATTCTTCTTTTTTCTTTGATTTTAATAACAATTAGTAAAAAAGAGAAATATAATAAGAAAAAAACAAGAAAAGAAGAAGAGCTTATAAGGCTTCTATATTTTTCTTTTCGGCTTTTGGGCTTCTTAGTGAAAAAGTAAGTGTGTGGTAGGCCTGAGTTCCTCTCAACTCGAAACCACCTTATTTATAAGGAGCTCCGGTATTGGTTTTATATTTTGAATCTGGATCGTACATTTCAGGAGCTATTTTATCTATGTTTCTAACACGTTTCCCTCTTAGAGTATTTCTTTATTTTTACAATATGGTCAAGAGGATATAATTAAATTATCAACTAATCAATTATAATTTAACTATATCTATTAATAAGTATCCTATTCATTGAATATAATAATTAACTATTTAAATTATATAAATAAAAGTAACAATTTCAATAAATGAGGACACTTTTTATATTTAAGAATGGATATAACAATTTAAAAAAAAAAACGCTATAATAATAAAATAAATTTATTTAAAAAATATAAAAATAATAAAAAATATCATACATATACTTCAATTTGAAACTCATTACAATATTATTAAGAAAGAAAATAAAAAATGGTGTGAAAGAAATTTAAAAAACAAAGGAAAATTAGAAAAAATATAGAAATGTTATGAAAATAAAGAAAATAAAAATAAGAACAAGAACAAAAACAAAAACTAGAATAAGAATGTAGAAGAGGGAGTTTTCTATTGTCTTCTTGGTGTGTATTGCAAAGTAATATGAACTCCTATTTACAAAGTTAATCTTCATCATATGTTACAATATATAAAAATCAACCATAAATTACAACATAATTGATGTAATAAAATTAAATTTAATTACAAAAACTTATGAGTAGTGGGATAAATGAATAGATATCTATATTTATCTTATGAGTAGTGGGATAGATGAATGAATATCCACATTTATCTATATATTTATAACATTTAACACTATTATAGATTTTTGACAATATTATTAATATATCGTTAACTTATATTAATATTTAATAATACTATTAACATATTATTTATAAATATTACACTTTAATTTTTAAATTATTAGATATAAAATATTTTATTCTCTTAAAGTTTTATATTTTCAATTATTTGTATAAAATAATATGAGTGGTTGAGAATTTGATTACAAAAATAAATTTTAAAAAATGAATTTTGAAATAAACTACTTATTATAATTTAAAAAAAAATTCAATTTAAATCACATTTAAAAATAAAATCTAATGAAAACTCATTTTTTACATTAATACTCAAATACTTATTTTATCATTCTGCTATAATAAAATGCCAAAATTAATAAGTTTTGAATTTCAAGCTGGGAATTTAAACACTATAATTACTAATTTTAATAAGAGAAAATAAAGGGTAAATATGGAAAGATATTTAATTAACCACAATGATTTTGTTAATAATTTTCTAAAAGCAAATAGCAAGCAAGCAGCCTCATTCCATCAAATCAGAGGCTAATTCATGCATTGTTCTCAATCAAGCCTCAATTACATCAGAATTTTACAGCTAACTCATGTCTGATTCCATAAGTGGGCCCATCCAAAACAGAAAAAAGATAATATTTTAAATTTTTTAGTGGGCCTACTTTTTATCTTCACAATGTTAGTGGGCCTTTATTTGTAAAAAGCCCAATAATAGGTCATAAACTGAAAATCCAGCTGCTAAAGGCCCAAATAAACAAGTCAGTGACCCACAAATGTCACAGTTGTGTAACGGTAGATTTGACTTCCTTAAAAGGTCTAGCCAAAGACGCTCCTCTGATAGAACTGGAAAAAGACAAGATTTTTTTAAAAAAGGATCTTAAACGGGATTGCACCACGTGGCGAATCGTAGTAATTTGACCGTTGCAAAGCGTTTATTGAAGGATCAAAATCCCTCCCTCCCCTTTCCTTCTATGTTTCTCCTCTTCTCCACCAATCTCTCTCTCTTATAGATTTACTTTCTCTCTCTCTTTCGTTTCAATCTCATGGCGATTGCTGCAGAGACCCAACCGCAAGAGAAGGTAATTTAACCTAGAATTTCTCTGTACAGGGATTTTGTTTATGTGTTTTGCACAGGGTTTTTGTTGTTTGATTGAATCTTTATAGCGTTTGGCTCTCTCTTTCTCTCCATAATACACAATTCATGGTGTTTTATGGCCAATTTGTTCCAATTAAACATTGTAGGGTTCATAATTGCAGTATCTGAAATTTTGTTACGTCTGATAATAACATAGCGTATTTGTTCTTATTGTCCAGATCTGAAGTTTAAAAAGGGCAGATTTTAAAATCTGGAAATATTTTTTGAGTAATCGGAGGTTTAAAATGCTAGTTTGCAAAATTTCTGGAATTAGTGTTTTGAAATGCCTTTTTTTTTTTTTTAATTGTGTGTTTTGATTTATTGCAGGCAACTTCAGAGGTGGCAGCCACGGAGAAAAAGAGATGGACGCTTAATGATTTCGATATAGGAAAGCCTCTTGGACGAGGAAAGTTTGGTCATGTCTACCTAGCTCGAGAGAAAAGGGTTAGTTGTCATGGATCACTTGCCATCTATAAATATACCATTATTGGGTGCAAGTGTTTATGGTTATGGATTCTGTTTTGGTTGAATGTTTACTTCTTGTTTGAAATTGGCCCTCTGCTGTCAAATGATTAGTTTCAATTGAAATTCAATGCATATTTAGCTTCTATGTTTGGATACTGGAAAACCTGAGGACATGGAAAAGAGATACGAGGTTGAATCTTGCACTAGTCCCAGTAGTTTTCATTCTTCTCAGTTGAGTTGCTACCATATCTAACAAAGTACAAGTTCCTAGTAACCTAAATGGGCAAAGTTAATTTGAACAACATTGATTGTCGTTTACTTGTTTGTGAATTTTTGTATGTTTTAATTGCATGCATCTTTGAGAATCTGAACTGCAATATTATTGTATTTCTATTATTCTTTTCATGTGTCCTTGGATTTTTGGCAATTGGCTTAACCAATTGGGTCTATTATGTCATCTGAAACAGAGCAACCATATTGTGGCTCTGAAGGTGCTTTTCAAGAGCCAGTTGCAACAGTCTCAAGTTGAACATCAACTCCGTCGGGAAGTTGAAATTCAAAGTCATCTTAGACATCCCAATATATTGCGTCTTTATGGTTACTTTTATGATCAGGTATTTTTGTAGGATCCTGTTTTATCATCTTTCAAAAACATTGGAAAATGCTTCAAAATTATACTAACATGTTTTTTTTTCTGAATGTCATTGTTGTAGAAACGAGTTTACTTGATTTTAGAATATGCAGCAAAGGGTGAACTTTACAAAGAACTTCAGAAATGTAAATACTTCAGTGAAAGACGTGCTGCAACAGTGAGTATTTTTGTGCCAGGCTATCATTTAACTTCAGTTTACTTTTTTTGGTTCCTCTTTTCATTTCATTGCCAATTAAACAAGTTTTCTTTTGGCGTATTTGGAAGTCATATTTGAGACTAGTGTGTCTCATTTGCCATGCTAGACATGGTAACAGATGGGTGTTTATCTTATTGTCCCTTGTGGATGATTTGATGCTTCATTTGTGCTTAAAAACTTGCCTTGTTAGCTCAGGCCAATACTGATTACAAGTTATATATTCGTGCATGTACTGAATGTGGCAGTATGTTGCATCGTTAGCTCGGGCACTGATTTATTGCCATGGCAAGCATGTGATACACAGAGACATCAAACCAGAGAACCTTTTGATTGGTGCACAGGTGTTGGCAGACATCCTCTACAATAGTTCCATGTTTAACTTGATTTATAAATTTGTTATGTGCTTATAATGTGAATCTTGGTTTCTTTTTATCAGGGTGAGCTGAAGATTGCAGATTTTGGTTGGTCAGTGCACACATTTAACCGTAGACAGACAATGTGCGGTACATTGGATTACCTGCCTCCAGAGATGGGTATGTGGATAAACCATCAAATAGAGCTAGGGAGTTTGATTTAATTGCTGCTTTGGTTTGTTTGTAACACACTGTTCAGGGATATTCACCAGATGTTTTTGTTGATGGTGCAGTGGAAAGTGTAGAACATGATGCTAGTGTTGATATCTGGAGCCTTGGTGTGTTGTGTTATGAGTTTCTTTATGGGGTGCCTCCTTTTGAGGCCAAGGAACATTCAGACACATACAGAAGGTAAAGCATCATCTGAGAAATTAACTAGGATGAATATAACTTGCAAGACGTTATTTAGTTTGCAATGCTTACATTTTCTTTCTTTTCATAGAAAAAAAAAAGTGTAGTAGCTTCAAGTTGAACAAGAATTTCTGCTATAAATGAGAATGATCAAGGAAAATGAATTTGCTTGAAGAATTTCCATTATATTTATTTTCATATGTAACAACTGATGATTAGAGGGAAGATATGAACTTTACAATGGTCTTCTTTTTATTGCTGATATGTATTTGTTATTGTTAACAGGATTGTGCAAGTCGATTTGAAGTTCCCTCCTAAACCCATTGTTTCTTCTGCTGCAAAGGACCTTGTTACTCAGGTAAAAATATTTTTTTAAGCCCACAACTGTACTAAATATAATGCCTGAATTTGAGATCTCTTAATGATAGATGCTTGTCAAGGATTCGTCACAGCGCCTGCCATTGCATAAGCTACTTGAGCATCCATGGATTGTTCAGAATGCTGATCCCTCTGGCGTCTATAGGGGTTGATTTTCTGCCCCGTCACATTGTCTCTTAGATTGATCATGGTTAAAGATTTTTAAATGGAAACCTCGCAAGACCTGGATATGGTTGGATATTGTGAAAAAGTAGAATCCTTGTATGTGCCAGACCTGGATATTGTGAAAATGATATGTGCCATACCTCTTTCATGGCTGTATACAAATGTTCTGCCTGAAACAACTTGAGTTATGGCATCTCTCTAAGCTTTGTAGAACAAGAAGCCATTGTTTTGTTGTTGAATTTTTTATATCAATTCATTTGTATGTTGAATTATTTTCGTGCATCCAACGCCAAGTAGAAGCATATATATAAATAAATCAATTATAAAGGAGCAATAAATAAATCAGGATAGTAAAATACCAGAACTTCCTTCTATACACTACCAACATAAAAAATATCTGCTGTAAAAATTCTGTTATACATATATAGGTTGTGTAAAGTTATTTGAGAAAGGAATATACTTATCCCACATTGAAAGTTTATGAAACTTTCAAGTGGTATATAAAGAATAAATGAACTTAATAAATCAAATGGAAGATGGAGGGAATTATTGGAGGAAAATCAAAATTTAGCCTTTAAATAATTAATCTAATGATGGCACTTGGCACTTGGGCACTTTTAAGCAGTTATTAGTTTGCCAAGAAAATAACTTCTGCTGCCATTAAAATCCTGCAGCCTCAAAACTTCCTAATTGTTTATTTTTCCTAACAAATTCTAGGTACATCAATGACAAAATTCATTGGCAACTGTCTAACCAGTAGGTTCTGTTTTTGTCATCGGAAATAGAGTAACCATCTTTTACGGAACAAAAAAATTTTAAAAAGAAAAAAAAAAGAGTGCCTCCTTTTGAGGCCAAGGAACAGGTAAAGCAAAAACTGAAGATCCACTACACAAGACATCAAGACATAAAGATCTGCTCCAAAAATTATAGCTGGTCAAGTACATCAAGACAAAAAAAAAAAAAAAAAGGAAGAAGGATCAAATGTAATCCTCTCCGTTATCATCGTTCTTTTCCTTTTTTATCCCTCAAATAAATTTTTAATTTTATCAAAACCCACTTGAACTAAAAAATTAATTGACAAATTACAATTGAATCCTTAAAATTTGACCTAATTACAAAAAATAATTTTTAAATTAAATATACAAAAAATAAAATAAATAAATAAAAATAATTATTTTAATTTAATAAAAAATAATTTTATTGATTTAATTTTAAATTAAAATATACAAAAAATCAAAAATAAAAAAATTATGTACAAATATTTTATAAAAAAAATATTTATATATATTTTTAAATATTTTAATTTTAATTAAATGAAAAAATATAGAAAAAAAAAGATAAGATAAGGATATTATAGAGATGAGGGTATTTTTTTTTCTATTAGAAGTAATTTATTTAATGACTTTTGAGTTAACATTGTCAGCATAATATTTTTCTTAACTAGTCAAATAACAATATCAAACGTACACTCATCTTGAATTCCCTCAAAAATCACCATGCAGACAGTTTCAGCTGCAGTTTTCTGGAAATGTATGAAAAAAAATTAATGACGACAATAAAAGCATTTATATTGAAACTAAAATCAATACATTACATTTAGGCATAATTTTCACTATCCAAAGAAATAAACATTCCAATACAATTTGATGTAGATGACCACAAAAACGGGGATCACAAACCTCCATCTATTGCATAAAATGCAGTTTTGCACAACTATAACTATGTCTTGGGTCAGGTTCACACTTGAGTACAGCTGTCAATGTTAATCCAGTAATGATGAGAGTAGAGCTCAAACATAACTCTTATAATAGTTAAAAGTGCATGCCGTTTACTTGCTATCACGTTTAAATCACCCAGCTTTTGACGAGTCACTTGGAACTTGTAATTTGAAAACCTTTCTTAAAAAATCAGACAACTTTGCACTGGCTGCACGCCCTCGTTCCAAACATTTGAGATATTCCTCCACTAGAAAACAAATTTAGAGAAGACCAGTATTTTAAAAAAAAAAAAAAAAAACACCACTTTCTATCCAGTTTTTTTTCCCCTTAAAATTCAATCTTCTTAACTTCATCACAAAAGCAGGAAGCACCTTGAATTTGTGCTTGTTATCAATGAAGCTTTCACTTAGACAGAAATTTGATACTAGATAAAGTTGTAGGTTTTGATATATGCTGATAATGTACCGTAATTTTTACACGTACAACGGTGAAAATACCACATTCATTGCCTAACTTCCACAGGTTAAACAATTTCAATAAAGCTGTATATCAGCACAACAGCACCACATACTTAAGGCAGCATGTACCTGACATCACACCATGGGTGACAGAAGTGAGGATCCCATGTTCCCAAAGTTCACCTTCCTTATGCGAGGACCCTTCTGGGAGAATAGACTGAACTGAGTTTGGGAAGACTAAATATGCAAATCCCTTCATTTTCTGGCAAGAAATAAAATAATCATGCAGGAACTAGGAAGAGTAATTCAAGTATAAAGAAGCACCAGAGCGGTCTATCTTCCATAAACAACCACAAAAAATGTGTGCTTCGCTTTAAAATTTATGCAGAAAAAAAAAGCTTCTTTTAGGATGGTCTCCATCAGAGTTGATTAAATTTTCATAAAGAATTTCAATTACAGGGAAGGCATAATATGAATTAAAAGATATTGTAAAACTTGTTCTTCCAACTTGGTGGGATCCAGTATGACATATCCACCTTCTGCCAAACAACAATAGATTGCAACTGCACTGACTAGTATGACATTAGTCTCATAATGTCAAACAAATAAAAGAAGATGATGGCATCTGTAAGTCTAATTACCAGACAGATGCTTCATAGGAACTCCAGCATCTACAAGGGTAGCACATGCTGCATTTATAGCACATGTCAGAAGCTACACAAATTTGAGTTAAGAATACACTTCTTGTATTAAATGCTAATAGAAAAATCAGAAACAGAAGAATGTGGAGAGAGCTCACTGCTCATCATGCAGTAAAATGTGTGACCCATGGTCGAACAAAATTGTATATTGTTTTTTCATAGTCTAAAAAGGAACAATGCACCGAAAAGAGTCTTTGTGAAGCAAAAAACCTCAATGTTGCAAACCAAAATCATTAGACGAAGGGAAAATTTATAATCCTGGCACACAATGCAAAACAAATTCATTTAACATGATTGAAGGCAGAAAATAAAGAGTGCAAGTGAATAAAAGGATGCCTCATTTTTTAAAAAAAAAAAAGGTATTAACCAAAAATGGAAAAAAAAAATGTATGGCCTACGTATATCACAAAAAAAGAAAAACTCATTTTACTTGCTAGTTGAAGGAAATTTGAAAAAAAAAAAAATGGACCACTAAGGAATATATGGGAAACATTCTAGAAATAACATCAGAACACCAATCACTTTGCAGCTATTTATGATTTTTTTCTCCTCCACAATGATTTTGTAGAAAGCACTGAAATGGAAAAGGGAAGAAGCTTCGAATGAAAAATGATGAAAAGCATATTCAATGAAGGTTTAAATTGAAGGCTAAGCATGGTGGATTCTTGTCATTGATTCTACTCACAAGGAACATCTTGAGTGTTAACCTAAAAAAGATAAAAGCGTTAACCAAGAAGAAAACATTTGGCAGACGTAAGATTTATCATGATTAAGACAGAACTTTATAAATAGATGGAGCTGCTAATCATACTATATATTATGAAAATACACATGAATAGTAGTAATCTGTAAGGCTGCTACATGGCAAGGAGGCACCAGAAAGAGAGAGAGAAATAGAAGCAGAATTATAGGTCCCACATTTTGATAAGAGAAATAAGTAGAGGAGGAGATTGGGGTTCCATGAATTTTTTTTTTTTTTTATATATATATATATAGTTTCAAAGAACGAAAGGAAGAAGAAACAGAAGAGGGAGGGAAGAGTCACCAATGAGCTTGCACGTGAGCAAGGACAATATATTAGTCTTTCGTTAAACAAAGATATACAAATATAAAGGATATAGCACCATCATCATGAGCAACATGCACAACAAAGATCAACATTAAACGATTGACGAGACTTTCTTACTGGTATTAACAATACATATAGAATCAGTAATTTTTTAGGTCACAAGCCAAATACTTTATCATTCCTACTAGTAGTGCACAATCTAAATTATAATCATTCATCCTTTCCTGTGTCCAAGCTTCCAAAATATTCCTATTTGACAATACACAATGTACTGCATGAAAGTATAATTAGCACTATCCTTAGCGAAACAATTTAAAAGTTAAAAGACCTTACAACATGTGTCTGTCTCCAATCAAAAAATACTAGCACTTGCATAAACAGCACCTATGGCTAACCCTCTCTCTGTCTTCCTGTGACGATTTCAATAAATTTGATTACTATGTAACAATAAAAATTAAAATTGGTCATGTCTAACTATGTCAAGAACATAAAAAAAAGATACATATGAAAATGGGAAATAAGGCATGTTAATTTATTCGAGTACCAAGTCACACTCAATTTCAAATTCTAATAAAGTCTATATTGAGCTACTCAAATACAGTTTTAGAGCTGGATCATTTTTTCCATTATGTGTTGCCTTAATTAACCATCAGTTCGGGAATGTCCAGAACATAGTCACACCAAATGTGAAAAAAAGTGCCAACAGTTAACTATGGGACGCCTTGGGAAACTCTATCTCTAAGTTTCTGATATATAAACATTTAAGCCGTGTACAAGCTCACTTACCTGAACTATAACTGACGTGGTAGTGTTCGGGTTAATAGTCAAAATGCAGATGCTTTGCAAAGTTCTCTTCAATATCATCTCATATTGCTTATACAGTTTGCCTAAACAATTGGGAATTTCCAGCAAAATTAGGGAAAAATCCAAACTAACTACATCTTAACTCAAATCAGATGGGACAGAGTACTGAATGTATAATGGATAAGCAACTAAACAGGGAACTACCAAGCCAAAGTAAAAGCATAAACAAATCAGTTCAGAAGACAGGCAAATCCAATGTTTAATAGGATTAATTACCACATTAAAAAAAAGATATCCAGAAAATTCCCTTTTTTATAAATTTCGTACTATCACGGTATCACCAGTTCTTTAGCATTGATAAATTTATGAATTCTATTATTAACAAGTTAAAACTGACCAATCTGTCCCGTTTTAGTCTCCCAAATGACTTCAATGCAGGCCTTCTCAGGGTTCTCACTCTTCTTTGTTCCAGCTTTGGGTCCATAAACAGCAGCTAGGACCTTAGTATCTCCTAAATCCAATAAACAAAATACCCATGTAAACCAAAATTATATTTAACACCCAATTAAGCATTATCCAAAAAAGAGAGCAAAAATCCAAGGCAAATTAGAGAAATTGAAAAATAACCCAAAACCAAAAGAAAGAAGGGAAGTGAAGTTACCCTGAGACCAACTCGCAGAGCCATGGGCACGGTGGAGAACGTTGCGGGTGCAAGCTAGAGGTCACAGCTGGTTCGGCGTACGACCATCCTCCCTATCAATTCCATCATTTTGCACCCACTCACAAAACCCACAAACTTATTTTTATTTAATCGAACAATTGAACGAAAGTTCGCTACTAGAAATTGGGCAATTGAGTTACCAAATTGTAACCAACAACGGCGAGATGGGAATGTTATTGTGATTATAAATATTTGTCCCACTGCCTGTTTCTTTTTTGGGCGAAACGAAGCGGATGATACCCAATTATATATATATATATATTGATATGAGAAAATATATAATTTATATATATATATATATATAATTGATTCGAAATCAGACACATATTATTATTATCCAAATTTAATTTAAATTCAAATTAAATATTTATTTTATTTTATTTATTAAAAAGGATAAATATTATCTATTTTATTTAAAACGAAATGAAATGAATATCTAACCGTTCAGGTAAAATTATCATCCTATTAAAATGAATAATAATTTAATGGCTCAATTTTTAGGGACAATAAATGATAAATTGGGCGATAATACATTAAGGATCTGTTCACGAATGACAGCTTCGGTTCCCTCTAGTCGATTTCGAGTTTTTGAATTATAAGTGAAATCAGAAATTTAGGAAAGATAATATTGTCTTTATTTATATAGTTCCTTCAAAATTTAATATATATATATGTGATTTTTTTACTTAAACAATCAAAAATTCAAAAAAATTTATTTTTAATCAATTTATACGTATTCAAGATTAAATTCTATGTAAAGGGTGTATTGGATATGAATAATTAAAGATTTTAATAAATTTAAAAAGAAATTGGCATTAGATAATAATTTTTAAAAGTTTCGTAAAATTTAAAAGATATTCAATTATAACTTTTATGAAGTTTATAAAAATAAATAAGTGTTTAAAAAGTCATTAACTTTTATAACGGAAATGTATTGAATCAAAATAATTAATAATTTTTATAGACATTTTAAATGAATAATTTTTATAGATTTTTATTGACTTTTACAAAATTAATGAATTTATGAATAATTTTTATACATTTTTATTTTATAAATATAAGTAAAATTTTATAAATTTTGATTGATTTTTAATAATTATTTTAATATGCATATATACAAAATAACATACTCTTTTAAAATTATCAAATTGTCCCTCGTTACTAATAAATTTCTTCAACTATTATGTTTGATTTTCTGTTGATATTTTATTTTGCAATTTTTTTTTTTATTCTTTTTTCTCTTTTCCAATTTGATTTTTGATCTTCTCCAAAAAAAAAAAAAAAAATTATTTTTGATCTTTAATTTTGCAAATTGTTGTTCGTACTTCCTTGGCCTCCTTCCCCGTTCCTTTTTTCTGATTTTGCATTTTTTATTTTTTTATTTTTAGTAAAAAAATTATAAATGTATTATATTTTAGTTTAAAGAACTTTTCAGTCTTTTAATCATGGTGATGGTGATTTACACTTATTATGAAAAGTCAAAACTAAAATTTTTATCTTTAATTGATCTAAAAGCTCGTTGTGGATTCTTGAAAAGTTCATGGGTCAAATTTAGCGTTTATCCCTTCAAAATATATACTTTTCTCTGCGATATTTGCTCCCATATAAGAAAAATAAAAATCAGCTACAAGTTTTATTGGATCTCATAAATGTTCTAACAGTAACTGATATACTTTAACCACTTTATAAGAGCAAGAAAACCTAGCATAAAATTTTTACTTATAAACTAACCATTATTTTAACTGTTAATAGTGATTGAACAAAGCAACAACATAATCACATAATTAAATAGTCAGTTAACAAAAATAAATTTTAATTTTTCGCATAATTTCTGGATACACACAATAATAATTGATATATAAATGGTAGTTTTTATTTTTAAATCAATAGTAAAATTATGTTTTAAATACCTTTTATATAGCATATTTAAATAAAATAAAATATTTTTTTATTTTTTTTTTAAATTAATATTTTTTAATGGGCTTTTTTTTTTGGAAATTAATTTTTACATTTTTTTTTTTTTTTTTTTTTTTTTTTTCAATTGAGATTTGATTTTTGAGGCTAACATTAAAAATGTTTTGAATATACTAACATTTAAAGTAATTATTTAGTGCCCATTTCTGTTGACTTTTAAAACTTTGCGGTTAGTAATTGGATGATTACCATTGACACAAGACATTTGGTGAAAAATAAAAAACATTATTACAATTTAAAATAATTATAAAAATATTTACTACCAAATAATAAATATATATATTATTATTTTAATTTTTAAATATTTTAATGTCTACATGCATTCACATAATTAAATATAAATTTATTAAAATGTATAATTTTTTTTATTAATATATTTTACATATAATATTAAATTATTAATTGCATATACTCAATATTCATTATAATATATAAAATAATATATTTATTTGTCATTTTATGATTTTCAATAATTGAATTTTAAATACGCTATAATTATCTATAACTGCTGATTTTGAATTGCTAGACGTTATTTATTATTTACACATAACTGACTGTGACCGCTCACTACTAATTCTCACCATGAAATTAAGTGGTGTATTAAATTAAAATTTTTAAAAATATTTATAATAAATGACTTTTATAGAGTTAATTAATTTTTAATGAATTTTACGTGTTTTATAAATTTATAAATAACTTTTAAAGATTTTATTTAAAAAAAAAAATTATAAACACTGATGAACTTTTATTGATTTTAATATTTGTTTTATATAAATATAATAAATTTTTATTTTTCATGTAATAAAAATAAAATTTTAAAATAATAAATAACAATATGAACTCTCAATTAAATAATATTATTTTATCTAAATACTAAAATCAATTAAAATAATATTTTTAAAAAATTATACTTTCAAAATTATTTATTTGTTCATTACTTCACAAATTCACAATAATTTTTAATTTAATTAATAAATTTTATTTAATTATTTAGAAATAAAATTTTAAAATCTTATTCCATTTATTTTTTAATTTCAACCAAATAAATTATTATTATTGGTAGGTAAGACTTTTTTTATTATATAAACAACTAAATTTTTAACAATGAGTTATGTATTAATTGATATTAAGAATATAATATTATTTAAACTCAAATTTAATTAAAAATAATACTCAGATAATATATTCAAACTAATATAATTTGGATATATGTAATTATATTTTAAAAAAAATATATAAAAAATAAATAATAAAGGTGAAATTAATTTTACAATCTCAAAATTAATAAAAATGATTAGACAAATTATTTTAATAAGTTTAATAAAAAAAGAAGAACACGAAGAATAAAAAAAAATCAATGAATAAAAAAAAAAAAGAAGAAGAATAGAAAAAAAAAACTCAATGAATTAAAAAAAATGAACAACATAAAAAAAAAATCAATGAAATACTCAAAAAAAAATTGTTTAATGAAATTTTTACAACTTATAAAAAAAAGTTGGCTGAAATATTGAGGGAAAGTGATTTTTTTTTTTTTATAAACTACATAAAGAGTCAACAAACATATATAAAAATATTTTAGGAGGGTGTATTTAATATAGAGTTTTAAAGATTTTTATGATTTAAAAAGTCATGATTTATTTAATTTAGACTTTTAAATACTCTATAAAAATAAGGTGGTATTCAATTAAAACTTTTAAATAATTTAAAAAAGACTATAAAAATCAAGAGTATTCAATCAAGACTTTTATAAAATTTTTAAAAGTTTATATATATTTAAAAAGTCATTAACTTTTTAAAAAATAAATTTTTAAGAGTCAATAAACATATACAAATTTTTTTTAGGAGGGTGCATTTAATATGGAGTTTTAAAAACTTTTATGAATTTAAAAAGTTATAATGTATTCAATTTAGACTTTTAAATACTTTATAAAAATAAGGTGATATTCAATTAAAACTTTTAAATATTTTAAAAAATTACTATAGAAATCAAGGGTATTCAATCAAGATTTTTATAAATTTTTTAAAAGTTTACAGGTATTCAAAAAGTTATTGACTTTTAAAAAAATAAACTTTTAAGGATTTTGATTAACTTTTTATATGTTAATACTAATAAAATCTCTTTAAAATTATCCTTCATTTTTTTTTTAAATTTTGGATGACTTTTATTTTTTATATGTTGATAAGTGAAATAATGAAATCAAACCGAACTAATAAACTATTGCAAATAAATAATTCATTTTTCAAAATTATTCGCTTGAAAAGATATATAGAATGTATAATATTTTAAATATATTTTATTTATTTTTATTGTTATATTATTTAATAACTCCCTTTTTTATTAAATATTATGAATAATAATTTAAATTTATATATTAGTATATATATAAATAAAAATATTGACGTGAAGACCAATATAAAAATTAATTATAATAATTATTATTATTTATATAAAAATATAATAATTTTATATTTATATTTATATATTTTTGTTTGAAATAATATTTATATATTTTTTTTAAGTATAAAAAATTATAAAAATTATTTTTTAATAATATGTTGCATGAAGTACGAATTTTACTAACTATTATATATTAAAATTGAAATATAATTTTTTTTTTAATCTCTCTATACTTACTATTTGATTTATTTTTATTATAATTTTTTACAATTTTTACTTAATTTTAAGTATTTAAAAAATAATTAAAAATAAATATTTAATCATTAATAAAGTATTTAATATTAGAGTTCAAGATCTTTATTAATTTTTTATTTAATTATCTTATTTGAATAAATTAGACGAGGAACAAAAAATAAAGTTAAAATATATATTAAATAGTATAATATTTTTAATATATTATAATATAATTATTTTGATTATATAATACTTTTAATATATTATAATTTAATTTTTTTATTATATTTTTCATAATTATTTATTTATTTTATTAAATATATTATAATTGATAATTTGAATTTTTTATATTAATATATAAAGTTAAAAATAAAAATATTAAAGGTGAGACTGAATAATAATAATAATAATAATAAAATATACAATAAATTTATATTAATATACCTATTTTTTTATTTAGAATAATATTTATATATTTTTACTTCTTTATAAGACATGAAAATTAATAAAAAAATATTTTAAATAATAAATTGTGCAAAATGTATTTTTCGAATTAGTATATATATAACTGAAACATATATGGAGAAAGTTTATACTTATTATTTTATTTTTATTTTTATAAATTTTTTAAAATCTAATATATTTTCAATATTTAAAAATATTAAAAATAAATATTAGTTAATTAATATAATATTTAATATGAACACTTAAGATTTTTTATTTTATTTCTTTATATAAGATTAATTAATTTTATATTGACACTATTATTTTTTATTTTTAAAAAAATATTATTATTAGAAATAACAATCTACTATTAATATAAACTCAAATAAAAAATATTCATTTTATGCGAATATCAAAATAATTATTATAAATAAATCAAAATTTATAAAAATCTATTTATATCTACAAAATAAAAATTTACAAAAGTCATTCATAAATCCATGAATTTTACAAAAGTCAATAAAAATCTATAAAATTCTATAAAAGTCATTCATTTAAAAAATCTATAAAAATTATTAATTATTTTAATTCAATATACTCCTGCTATAAAATTAATGACTTTTTAAATAATTATTTACTTTTATAAATTTCATAAAATTATAATTTAATATCTTTATTTTTGTGAAATTTTTAAAAGTTACGTCTTTTTAAATTTATTAAAATATTTAATTTTTCATATCCAATATACCCTTTAAATATAATTTAATCTTGAATGATGAATAAATTGATTAAAAATAATTTTTTTTGAATTTTTGATTGTTTGAGTAAAAAAATCATATATACACATATATATATATATATATATATATATATATATATATATATATATATAATTTTGAAGGAACTATATAAATAAATATAGTATTATCTTTCATAAACTCCTGATTTCACTCATAATTCAAAAACTTGAAATCTACTAGAGGGAATCGAAGCTGTCATTCTTGAGCAGATCCTTACTACATCATTTCCCAATTTACCATTTATTGTCCCTAAAGATTGGGCCATTAAATTATTATTCATTTTAAATAGGATAATAATTTTATCTGTATTTTTAGATATTTATTTCAGTTCGTTCTGAATAAGATGAATAATATTTATCTTTTTTAATAAATAAAATAAAATGAATATTTTTTTTGAATTTAAATCGAGTTCGGATAATAGTAATATTTTTTTTAAAAAATAAATTAAATTCTTTTTAAAAAATAAATTAAAAATAAAAATAAAAAATATGATCAAAATCCACACAAAGCACAAGCTCAAAAATATTTTAATATAAATCATAAAAATTCACTTAACACTACATATACCAAAAAAAAAAAAAATTCAAAGTACGTAAATTTACTATTTTGTCATAGCACAAAGCCTCGTATATAGAACAATATACGAATTCACTTCGGAGCAGGTTCGAATCTTATTATTATTATTATTTATAAATTTTCCTGGAATCAGCTAAATCGTTATCATGGTTTTGTATAAATTTTCAGAAAACAGAGCTCATATGTGTTTTCTGTTTGCTGGGAGTAAAGCAAGATGAAGAGATAAGAAAAGTTCAGAAAGAAAATAAAACAAGGTCAGCTTTTTTTTTTTTAATTTTTTTCTTTATTATTTTTATTATGATCTCCTTGTTAATGGGATTTTAGTTATGTTAATTGTGCCAGAATTAGGTAAAAAGATTCATAATGACAATCGTTTCTATCTTAATTTTGTAATGACACAACCTTTTATCTCTTGTAAAGTCCTATTTTTGCAAGCACTATTGATAAATTCCCTGTTAATTTTAAGCCAAGATAAGAGATGGAGATGTCTGAAGTCTGATAAAAAACTTTCAGTTGGGAACAAAACACTAGAGTTCAACAAGACATCATGCATGCAAAATCATGGTTGCTTTCTTAATTATGAACATCTTGAAATGGAACATTATGCTTTCTTACAAATTTGCTTTTATGCTTTGTCTGTTTGGTGGAAAATATATGTTTTGCATTCCAGTGTCTGGGGTGCATGGTAAAATTGGTTAATGGAATTGCTTGCTTGGCTGAAACAAAACTAAATTATATTCAAGGAAAATGACTTCCTTTTGAAAATGGGATTTCAAATTTAACAAACTCATAGAAAGGGGGTGAACTTATGGGAGAACAAGTTAGGTTTGTTCTTACTGGTACATGGATCATCCCTGGTACATTATATATATATATTTTAGTAATATATATTTTTTTTAATTTTTGGTTATTTTTATGAGAAATATAAATTATATTGTATTGATATGAGAATATATATATATGGGTATTATACGCTTCGTTTTGCCCCAAAAAGAAATAGGTAGTGGGACGAATATTTATAATTGCAAAACCCTAAGAACATTCTCATCTCACCGTTGTTGGTTACAATTTGGCAACTCAATTGCCCAGTTTCTAGTAGCGAACTTTCGTTCAATTGTTCGATTAAATAAAAATAAGTTTGTGGGTTTTGTGAGTGGGTGCAAAATGATGGAAATCGATCGGGAGGATGGTCGTACGCCGAACCAGCTGCGACCTCTAGCTTGCACCCGCAACGTTCTCCACCGTGCCCATGGCTCTGCGAGTTGGTCTCAGGGTAACTTCACTTCACTTCTTTCTTTTGTTTTTGGGTTATTTTTCAATTTCTCTAATTTGCCTTGGATTTTTGCTATTGTTGCTCTTTTTTTTGGATTATGCTTAATTGGGTGTTAAATATAATTTTGGTTTACGTGGGTATTTTGTTTATTGGATTTAGGAGATACTAAGGTTCTAGCTGCTGTTTATGGACCCAAAGCTGGAACAAAGAAGAATGAGAACCCTGAGAAGGCCTGCATTGAAGTCATTTGGAAGCCTAAAACTGGACAGATTGGTGAGTTTTAACTTGTTAATAATAGAATTCATAAATTTATCAATGCTAAAGAACTGGTTATACTGTGATAGTACACAAATAATAAAGGAATTTATAAAAAAGGGAATTTTTTGGATATCATTTTTTTATGTGGTAATTAATCCTATAAAACATTGGATTTGCTTGTTTTCTGAACTGATTTGTTTATGCTTATACTTTGGCTTGGTAGTTGCCTGTTTAGTTGCTTTTCCATTATACATTCAGTACTCTATTCCATCTAATTTGAGTTAAGATGTAGTTAGTTTGGATTTTTCCCTAATTTTGCTGGAAATTCTCAATTGTTTAGGAAAACTGGAAAAGGAATATGAGATGATATTGAAGAGAACTTTGCAAAGCATCTGCATTTTGGCTATTAACCCGAACACTACCACATCAGTTATAGTTCAGGTAAGTGAGCTTGTACACGGCTTAAATGT
>CANXYC010365265.1:0-19797 GCA_948193065.1 Aleurites moluccanus
GAATTTTTCCTTGCAATATGCCTCCCAATCCTTTGCTCCAATCAACAATCTAAGGCTAGAAATGGATAAAGCTAAGTGAGTAGTTGATTTTGCTATCAAATTTTGTTGAATTTGGTTAAGAATTGAGAAAGATATGAAGAAAAAAAGATGGAATGAAGAAATGGCAAAAACAAAAAAAATGGAGGAAGAATGAATAGGAAATAAGCAAAATAGAAGAAGAAGAACCCATAAATTGATGCCCATATAAGACAAAAAAAAATTATAAAATTACAACTAAATCCTTCAAGTTTCAATCTTTGCATTTTGGTTCTTAAATCTTTTGAAATTTATTCTGAATGTTCTGTTAAAATTTTGATACCAGTGTAAAAAGGAAATATGCTTATTTTAATTTATCCTTAATTATAAAAATAATTCTGGAGTTATTCTGTAACTCCGACTGACCCATTTCCACAATTCACCTTGAATTACCCTTTATTTACCGAATTGTCATTCTTTACTTTTCAGTGTTCCTAAATGAATTTCACTTCTTTCTTTTTACCAAAATTACATATAAATTATGGTTATATTTTACCCCTAAGCTAACTTCAGAAATTCTTTTGTTGACCGAACTGCTAATTTCTCGACAGTGTCCCTACATCACAATTTTCCAGAAAAATTTCAAATTTACTTTCTAACTATGTTTTTAAAATTATTTCCGATCAATTCAAGACAAATAAACCATATACTGAGAATTTATTCATGTATTTATATTATGGCTTACTAGGATATTACAATGGATCTAGGAACGGGTTTGAAATTTATTATCCAAATGAACACCGATATGGAAATGGATAGGCATGCAATTCTTTAGATATGGATAAGTGTATTATACTACCCTATTCAAATCCTGCCTATTGCCATCCTAAAGTTTAACGAGTTCTTTATTATTTATATTTAAAATATATAATAAATTTGACTTTTTATATCTAGATAATCAATTTCATTTTTTTTAAATTTAATTAATAATTTTTATAATTTTATTTATTAATTTTCTCACATATTATTATTTATTAATTATTTCATTTATTTAATTAAAAAATTTATTAAACAAAAAAAATTTATACTCCTTATATTTAAAAATTAATTAAGATGTTCTTTAAAATAAAGAGCACCATTAGAGATCCTCTCAATATTATTATTATAACAATAATAGTCCTTTTAAATAGTGATTCAAGGCAAATTATTAGTGCATCAATTATAATACACCTCACTTATATAAATATAAAATTCATTTTGCATAAATTTAAATAGATAAAATATACTCATTAATTTCTAGTGATTGAATATCTATTACTGTAATTTCAACACCTATCTATTATTTTTAATATTTATCTATTGGACTAACAAAAATTGTACAGATAATATTATAATAAAATAAGAGTAAATTTTTTATTTAATATAACATCCAACAAATATATTGATTAAGTGACATCAAGAATTAGTTATCTGATTCAGTGATATTATTTTACTCTTTAATTTTTAAATTTAAAATATATAAATTAACATAAATTTTAAATTATGATGAAATTAATACTATTTTTTAATACCGTCTCACGAAATAAATGAATATTATAAATTTTTAAAATTGAAAACAAATTCTTCAAAATTTCCAAGATTTTATTTTAAATTTTTTATAATTTACTACTTAAAAAACATATAAATTTATCGTGACACTTGAAATATAATAAAATAATCAATTAACTTATAAATTATTTCCTTTATTTAAATATAAAAATACTATAAAATAAATAAATTTATTTATTTTTATACTCCAACCAAACAAACCCTAATCTAATTATTTTTTTAGTATTTTTGGCCGTCCGTATAAATCCGGCTGGTTAAAGCCTGAAATGGCCAAAAGACAGTAGACACAATATTTACTCCTAATATCTCTCGCTCTGTCTGTGTTTCCCTCACTACTTGCTCTTCTCCTCTTCAACCCATCCGAAGAGAGGTTTGATTTTCACTTCCTTGAAAAGTCTTTCTTATCTCAAAGATACTTTATCTAAGGCTAGGATTTCTTGGTTTGTAATTTAAGACTTCGATCTTTTATAGTTATCGGTCTTTGCTTTTGCAATTATAATAATCTATTTGCTTATTTCACGAATTTTACTTTTATTTTGCTTCACTGTTTGGTTTCTGTGAAACCGGAGGAATCTTGTAGCATTTTGCTTTATTGGGTTTTTGAAACAAGAAACAGAAAATATCGGGAATTTTACTATCCATATGGGTTTAATCTCTTTCCATTGCTTTTTTGCATTTATTGATTTTAAGGATGTTCATGTTGATTATATGTGTTCATTTGTGTTGGTTGCTTTCTTCTCTGTGATTGTTAACCATATCGGGTATTGACTGGTTTATTGTATTTCTAGCCTTTTTTTTTTTTTTTGAAGTTCTTTCTCATTGTGCTTTTGTGGGTGCTGATTTGCTATTTAGGTTTAATTCTGCAGTAAAAATGTCGAACATAGTTCTCTTTGAGGATATTTTTGTGGTTGATAAGGTGGATCCTGATGGTAAAAAGTTTGATAAAGGTATGCTTTATTTCTTAGCCTTTCTTTTTCACATTTGTCTGGTTTACAATATGTTTAGTTGCTTTCCTTTTGTTTTTAGCAGATTATAAATTGCTCGATTTATCTTCTAGGGGGTTTTAGTAGATACCAACTCAGGCATGCAACTTTAGTCTCTCCTAGTCAAAACTAAGTAAGCTTATCATTCATTCCAGTTTCAATTAATAATCCCCATTTCTAGATGAGCTTCTGCATTTCATCTAGTTTCCATTGTATGATCGCTGGATAATATAGAGAGCTTGATCCATCACACAAATGCACCAATTTGAATATCAAGAAAAAACCAAGATGGAATATCTATAACGAGATCAAATCCTTCAAAGCTAAGTTTCCTTGCAATGGTGTAATTAGTCTTACACTGTCTGCTGTGTTTAATTGTTTGGTTGTGAACTTTAATGATTTTACCTGAATCTTGTAGATGGCAATTACTTCTTATTTTATTCTCTGTTTTTTATTCTGTAGCATTATATTTCAAGTTTATCCTGATAACTAATTAATGACAAGTTTTAGAGTATCCTGACCTCAACTCTGTTACAGTTGTTTTTTAATACGCACATGGTTGAAGGAATTGTGAACCTCATGAAAATAATGATCTCGTAAGTCCCAGGGGACATTGGTAGAGTTGAACCATTGACCTTTGCAGCCTTGCCTATCACTATTAGGAAATTTATGTAAATGAAGTTACTTAGAGTATGATAAATTCACTTTTTGGCCTTCTTTTTATGAGGTTTTCAATAAAGGCTAGAACACATTAAATACTCTTCAAGGCAAGCTGTATGCATTCTAAATGTCTTTTGTTATAAATGCATTGTAAAACACATTAAATGTCTTTCTCTTATTTTGAAGTATGCTTAATTGTTTATGCAGACATTGCAAACTTACTATTTGTATGTGTTTTTATGCAGTTTCGCGAATTGAAGCACACAGCCTGAACTGTGACATGTTCATGCACCTGGATGTCAACACAGAAATATATCCTATGGCTGTAAATGATAAATTCACCATGGCATTGGCTCATACCCTAAATTTGGATGGAACACCTGATACTGGCTACTATACTCAGGTAAATCTTGTTCTTGTTTTATGTTTTTAAAAACCATCTGTTCTGGAATATCTTGTGATGTATAGTTTATGATCTGTTTTATTTTGGTTCTTCAATTGGTTATAGAATATAATTGCATGTTAACTATCTAAAGTTATTGTGAATTATACATTTTGTATTTTTTTGTATCAAGTCTTAGTCGTAAAGAATAGTTTGCATCTTTTTTTCCTTTTTACCACTTTGCACTGACTTGAGTTAGTAGATTTCTTGGTTCTAGGAGGTTATTTTCCTTTTTTCTGTAGACCAGTTAATCTGGCTGTGTTCAAGTTAGGTGACTATCTCTCTCGCTTTAATGATTTTTGTTTATAATTATGTTTGTGATACAATTGTTGTATTCTCTAATGTGTTCTCCATGGGTGAACTATGTATACTCTGTGTGTGGATCAGCGTCCAATTGCCAAGTTAATGTAATTAATTGTGAAAGAAAGAGTTGAACTTACTGGGACAGTCAGACCCTTTTACACTGTTTATAGGTGCGTGGATGGTTCAGTTTAGATTACAGGTGACTGAACTTGTTTGAGGTGGTAAAGAAAGTATTTGGTTGATGATAGAGGATATGTGTATATATATATATATATTAGATTACAGGTGACTGAACTTGTTTGAGGTGGTAAAGAAAGTATCAACCAAATACTTTCTTTACCACCTCAAACAAGTTCAGTCACCTGTAATCTAATATATATATATATATATATATATATATATATAGCATATGAGATTTATTTTTTTCCTTTTTTCTGAAATCAAAGAGAGAGAGAGAGAGAACTGAACTACTATGTGTTGGCTGTGTACAATTTGTTAACTTTGATGTTATCAAGTAGCATATGAGATTTATTTTTTTCCTTTTTTCTGAAATAAAAACTTATCCTGAACTTTACCATTATCCCAGTAATGATAACAAAGATACAGTATGTCACCGTGTCACTTCGATTATGTACTTGCTTGAAATTCTTTATTACTGATTTTCTGATCAACTAAACTTTAAAGCTATCGGAGCACTAATATAGCATAGCTAATGAATTGTATTCCTGTTGCAGGGAGCTAGGAAAACACTTGCAGACAAATATGAATATATAATGCATGGGAAGTTATACAAGATCTCAGAGGAAGGTTCAGGAAGAGCAGTTAAAGCGTATGTATTCAAACTTGAAAATATTTATTATATGCATTTTGGCAAATATATTCATTTTCTGGAATCTGGATCTTGATTGTCCCTTATTTACTAGTGCATTTGATCTTTACCATTGAGCTAATGGAATTGATATGCCACCATATGTGTATTTTATATAATTGAGCTTATCATATAATGTTCGTATTAAATTCAGTTTGGCTTGACACTCAAGTGGCTTTGATCACCTTCTGTTTTTGGCTTTCAGGGAGATATATGTTTCATATGGTGGGCTTCTGATGATGCTGAAAGGGGATCCTTCTCACGTCTCTCACTTTGATCTTGATCAGAGGCTCTTTCTTCTTATGAGGAAGTTGTGAAGCCCCTTATCACTAGTTTCCTGTGTAGCTGTTGCATTTGATGAGATCTTACAAGGACAAATTTATGCCTTCTTAGAGATTGTCATGTGTCTTCAGCTTCTATAATGCATCTGCTTATGGATAACTTGAAAAGTTGAGTCTATGATTGTCTCGTGTGTCTATGCATATGGATAACTAGGCAAAGAAGTGATTGTTGTTGTGACAATGAATCAGTTTTTAACTGGCAATGCCATCAAAATTTATGGTGAATGCTACCTTTATTTTCATGGCTCTCACACTTTCTTTCTCTGTGTCTGAATCAGAATATTGGGGGATTGGTTTGGAATATTGCGACTGACTGCCATGATAATGCATCTATTGCTGTTGTAAATTTAAAATGTTCAAAACCTATTGGCTTATGTCAACATCTACTCAATTATAAGTCATTTAATTATTTTTTATTTATTCAATGTGGGATTCATTTTTCAACAGCTCTTGTTTGGTATTGGTTCTTATTAATTTCCAGAACATGACCAGCACCTTGATTTGATTTTGATGCGGAGAAAAGGAGTTATTTGGTTTGTCATGATAGTTTGATTCTTTGAAAATGTTCATCTAAATGATTTTAACATGCCAGCCTAGATAATTAAGCTTATTTGCAATCTCTTCTATTTTCTGAGAGCCTAGCTTAAAATCATGCATGATTTGGTTTTCAATCATAAGATTTGGTATGTGTTTTGTTCATATGTTTCACATAACCTTAGGTTTTTGTTTATATGGCCTATGGAGCTTAAAGATTGCACAATGGGGTAATATTTTTCTCTTCTAAGATACCCTCTATTATTTCTTAAAAAAAAAACCTCGTCTATTCAACAATTACAACAACTTTCCTTGTCTATTCATAGACATTAAAAAGGAATAGAATCATGGATCTCCTCCCTCAATGATCAAAAACAATCTTCTATACAAATAGCAGCTTAATAATAGTAACAATACAAAAAAATATATAATTTCTACATTGAATATTAAAAGTAAAAAAGAAATCTCATTCATAAAAGGTGTAATTTTTTTATGAAGGAGCTGAATGTGTCCATTCAACTAAATGCATTGGCTTGGTAAATAAATTGGGTTTTGGATGCAATGTAAGGAATCAAATTCAACACAGAAAAAAAAAGTTACTCTCCTTCGTAGTTCATTTTTTATCCATTCAAAATTATAGCTCACTTTTCTTTTTTGAAAGATACTTAATCTATTAATTTATTAATATATTTCTATTTAATATTTTACCAGACCATATTTTTATCAATAATCAATTAATTAATTTTATTATATTAAATAAAACATACATATTAGAAATATAAATATTTAACTATAACATAATCCATATTAATTTTGATAAAACATTTAATTTATTAAATTATTACTTTTGAGAAATTATTAGATATAACGAAAATTATTTTACTCATATAAAAATAAACCCATTTAAATGTATTTTCACTTTAAGAATAATTATTAAGTATGAGTGACTTACCATCTCATTATTATGAGATAGCAATTCCAACTAATAAAAAATTAATAGCTAACACTAGCTCTAAAGATTTCAATTATTAAGTGTAATTATAATAGGAATTAAGTTGAATTAGTATTAATAACAATTATCATTTATAAATGGTTGGCCTTTCCAAGAAGATAGTAATTTTTTTTAAGAATTACTTATATAAATTATAGCCTATAATTTTAATAATTTCCTGTTATAGATAAACTAATGGTATTATAATTATATTTAAAAAAATTTATGCAAAGAATTTTTTTTTTTAATATTTTAAATATTAAAATAAAAAAATATGTAGATAAAGTTTCAAATTGCTAAATAATAATAGATTGTTATTGATTTTTAATTAAAATTTATAAAATATAGTAACATTACGAATAATTAATAATATGATTTTAAATAAATTTAATTCTAAAAAAGATTAGCTTATATATAATAAAATTTTTTCAAACATTTCTGAATTTAGCTTTTATTAATTTAACCACTCTTTTATTATTTATACAACTTAAACATATTTATCTTATATATAAATTTCATAATTTTTTTTTATTAAGCTTTGGCTTAGCATAAATTTTTTTAAATATAACAATAATATTAATTTATCTATAATAGAAAAATTATTAAAATTATAAATTATAATTTATATAAGTAATTTTTTTTTATAAGCAATTCTTAAAAAATACTACTATCTTCTTAGAAAGAACAGCTATTCATAAATACTCATTGTAATTAATACTAAATTAATACTAACTCAACCTAATTTCTAGTATTAATTAAATTTAATGAATAAAAATTATAGAACTAATGTTAGCGATTAGTTTCTTATTGATTGGAAGTGTCAACTTATAATAATGAGATTAACCAGTATTACTTAATAATTTTTTTCAATTTAATTATATTTTATCTGAATAGGGAAAATATATTTTCGTTTTAATTATATTTTATATGAGTAGGAGAAATATACTTTCGTCTTATCTAATAATTTTTCATTATATTTTTTTATTAAAATTTTGTAGGTAATGAAATTTAATATTAAATAAAATTTTATTGATAATAAAATTTTATTGGTTTGTAAAATTAGTATTAAATAATAATTATTTTTAAAATAATTATTTAATACTTTCTTCGTATCAAAATAAATATTTAATTATAAAATATTAAATATTAAATATTTTTTTTACTATTTTAATATTTTTTCTCTTTTCATTAAATATAACTATCTTTTTTATTATTTTAATATTTTTTTAATTAAATATAATTATTTTTTTTATTTTTTAAGAGATAATAATATTTTTATTTTTTTTAAATTTAAGTATTATTAGAATGTTAACGTAAAATATAATTTAAATTAAAAAATAAAATAATTAAATTATGATGTATTAAAAAAAATTAAGAAATTTATTTTGGGTTGGGACGGAGAGAGAGAGAGAGAGTAATCTAAATAAAGGAGGAAGTATTTTTTACGCCAATATCTAAAGGCTTGCAGTTACACGTACAGCATAAAAAATTCTAAATCAGTGCGGGGAGCCATTTCAAATCCTCTTCCTCTGAGCTTGCAAATGAGATTGGTAATGGCACAACTAACCAAAATGAGACTTTGCTTCATTCAATCACTTCTCTGGAAATCCACATTTTCTACTAATAGAGGAGCCAACTCCACACAACTACTGCTACAACAACCTTCACTATTCCATGGAGTTGTATTTTCGCAACACAGCCAGCCCTTCCATAGATTTTTCTCATCCGAAGCTACCGACAAGAAGGAGGAGAAAAAGAAGAAACCCATTGACACAAAAGTAAACTTTTCACTCTCTGATTCCGAAGATGATCAGAACGAGTTAATTGATAGTTCTAAGAAAGAAATTGACAAGAACAAAATTCCTCCCCCTTATGATCCCTTCAGCAAAAAGCCTGTGATTGAAGAACCAGAGGATCCTAAAGATCTTCAATTTATTTTTCATAAGATGCGGACTGATGGTCTTATGAATAATGCAGTTAAGATGTTCGACGCTTTGTCTAAAGACGGTCTAACCCATGAGGCCTTGGAACTCTTTTCTCAAATCAAGGACAAGGGTCATATGCCTGAGGTGGTGGCTCATACTGCTGTAATTGAGGCCTATGCAAATGCTGGTGGCCAGTCTAAGGAAGCTCATAAGGTCTTCCTGCGAATGCTGTCTTTTGGGATTGCTCCTAATGCCTATACTTATACTGTCCTTATTAAGGGACTTGCTAATGATGGAAAATTGGGGGATGCTAAGAAGTATTTGTTGGAGATGATAGGTAAAGGGATGCGTCCCAATGCAGCTACTTACACTGCAGTTTTTGAGGCATATGCAAGGGAGGAGAAGGTGGATCAAGCTAAGGAGTTGCTGCAGCAAATGAAGGAAAAGGGATTTGTACCCGATGAGAAGGCTGTCCGGGAGGTTCTGTACATCAAGAGGGGCCAGGTATTTAGAACAGTCATCAACATTTTATTCAACAAGTAGTAGTTCATCAACATTTTATTCATCAAGTAGTAGTTTTATGGGATTTAGTAGGCATCATGACATGGTCTTGTGTAATGTAACTTTTCTAGCTTTTCAAATGGCTATGCCAATGTTTGGTACTCTTTATGGATTGCTTCTGTTTTCTGCGAAGGTTTGCCTAGAGGGAACTTCAATTTTCAGATTCTGACAAAATTGCTAGTTTGTTTGGTAAATTTCTTGATCAATTGCAGCAAATTACAGGATTACAAGATTTAAATATTTACCTACGATTGAAAAATTAAAGAAATGATCCTGACTATTTATGGTTTTGTTCAGGATACAACTAGGGCTCACAAGTTTGAAATTTGAAAAATGATTGTCATGTAAAACAGAGAAGTACATTGATATACTATTTACTAGTGATTAAAAAGTTTGAAATTTGGTAGCAAGATGACATATTGTGAAACCAAGAGAGCAGAATTTTCTTTCTTTCATTTTTATAAATAAAAAAAAGTACTTTTAACACTAATGAAAAAAAAAAAAAAAAGAAAAAAAAAAGACAAGTCTACTCTATAGAAACAAACTTACGAGTTTTTTTGTTGAATAAAAGAAGATACAAAGAAACTACTCAACAGTGGCTATGTGATGCCAAGAACTCTTACATTATCATCCATAAACTTAACTAAACCATTCACAAGAGCATTGAAGAAAGAAATTCCAAGAGGACTTTGCAATGCTTGCTCGGCCAAAAAATCTGCGCAATTGTTCGCTTTTCTGGAAATGTGCTGCAGTGATACTTCCCACTTCATGCTCAACATCTTTTTAATATTAGACACTGGATAAAGGAACAGTACAGGGGCTGACTCAGTGCCCAGAACTAGTCTTATTACTACCTCAGAATCCATCTCTACCTGCATCCAACGGCACTTGTGCTCCCAAGCTATGTTAAGCCTAGTGAATAGTCCCTATAACTCTGCAGTCTCAACATCGCATGCTCCTATATTTTGGACAAAGCCTGCAATCTACCTCCCCTTTCCATCCCTTATGAGACCTCCAGCTCCAGCAACCTGCCTACCTCCTTCCGGAATGCAGGCACCATTATGAGTTTTAACTACGTATTTTTAACACCTATTTCTATTTGGTGACAGTTTTTGCAAATATTATATTATCATTATGTTCATTATAAAATCCATAAAAAAAGATATATATTAAACTGTTTCTGATATCTTAAAAGAATCAATTCAACTTCTTCCGCTATAATGGTGGGCCAAATTGCTTAAAAAACAGAGAGAAAAAGTTTTTTTAAAAACAAAGCAACTGTAATAATTAATTCCTTAAAAGGCAACTCATAATTTTGTTTCTGTAATATTGATGCTTCTTCAGTTTATTTCAATAATTTTCCAGTAGGATGGAATGCAGATCATCTCCATAAAGTCTGAAAATTTTGGACATCCCACAGAGATTTGAGTTGAAGTGAGACGTTTTGGGTTTATAAAAATTAGCAAGGATGCAAATATAGAGGAACAAGTGAAGAATATCAACAGTATATGCATTAGGTCTAACATATTGTTAAGACGAGTATATTTTTCTTACTCACGTTAAAGTGAACCATATAAATATATTTTTATTTTAATTATATTTTATATTTTATATGAATAAAAGTAACATGCTTTCGTATTTCCTAAAAAATTTTCAACATGCTATATTCAAATTTTGCCAGATGCACAAGACCTGGGTCACAGTCCTATAATGGGAGAGCTTATTACAACCAGAAAGAAAATAAGTCATCTACTCCTAAAAGCTAAAACAAATATTTGTTTTTCCAATTATGGCTTTAAGGAGGATTGGTGGAAAATAAGTATTTTTGGGGTTGTTCCCGACCCCTCTTTGGTCTCTGTTCTTCAAAATCAATTTGTTCTTGAAGGGATGTCAGGATGTAATATTATATCAATGGTGGATGCCAAATTTTAATTTCTCATTCATAAGATCTCATGGAAAAGACTTTTGTTGGAAGAAAGGATTGGCTTGCAAACTGGTTCAATTACTACTAGCCTTGGAGTTCTAAAGAAATACACAAGGATCATTTCATTTAGCTTCGTATCCATGGAGTTTCAATTCACGCTTGGGGCGAGAAATTTTTTTCTGTTATAGGAAATCTCTTGGGGTCCTGTGTTTGTTTGGATGGAAGCATTGCAGATCTTCTCAGGTTTGATATTGCTAGAATAATTGTGTGCACTACTAGAAGAGAATTTATTAATAGAAAGATGTCTATTTCTATTGATGAAGAGATCTTTGAGATTCGTGCGATTGAAGAACCTTGTACAGAATTCCGACAACAGACACTCCTTTGGAAACTCT
This sequence comes from Aleurites moluccanus, assembly GCA_948193065.1. Classification (NCBI taxonomy): domain Eukaryota; kingdom Viridiplantae; phylum Streptophyta; class Magnoliopsida; order Malpighiales; family Euphorbiaceae; genus Aleurites; species Aleurites moluccanus. Next base: position 11,551 of record CANXYC010365265.1, read on the forward strand.
CCTTCCATGAGAAACCTTCTTCTTCAAGTTCAAGCCAGACCTTCAATGACAATTATGATTCTAACAATTAAATGAGGAGCTCTCCTTGGTGATGTGGGTTGGCAGACAATGCAAATGGAACAGCTATCTATGATGACAGTAGAAGAAGAGTTTTTCTCTTGTGCAGGCAACCGTGAGCTGGCTTCTACTTAATTTTCAATTTCCAATAAGGAATTTATATTTAATATTGGTGAGCTAGAGATGATTAGCCCACAAAACCACACTTTCAGAGATAACCTTGAGCCCATCGATCTCGAGAATTGGAAATGCTTTAAGACTAATAAAGACTGGAGTTTATTTCACTCGTGTATTTCAATTTATAATTCACGTATATTATTATCTTTAAATTTTAAAATATAACACAAAAATTCTTAAATTTTTAATCGAATTTTACTGAAAATCTTTATCCGCCTCAAACTAAGATTATTTTTATTTTGACCCTCAAAAGTCCTTTTTTTCTTTCAAAAAATTCCAAAACTTTTCTTTTTAGGTTCTGATATCATTCAAGTGAGTTTACTCTCTCTCAAATTACTCTGTTAAGAGGCGAAATTACAGGGAGCTACTCCTAGATATCTAGTGAGTCTGTCCTCCCTCTAATTACTCTGTTAAAAGGCGAAATTACAGAGAGTTACCCTTAGAGATCTTTAAAGGTTTTTTCTTTTATTTTTGATTTCTTTCAGCTTTTTATACTCGTTGTGATAACGAGAGCTAGCAATAAGTTCTAAAAAGCTTTTGTTCTCGAGGAAAAATTTCTCAAATTCATTCTGTCTAAGAATCAATTCTTCTAAATTTTTGAACAATTTATCTATGGAATTATTTAGAGAGTCTAAACGATCTATAATATAATTTAATAATCCTATTACTGGATCCTTGTCTATACCATGATCTAGGTGATGACAATCAGAATAAGAGCAATCCAAAAAATTACTGGTCATCCAATAAACGTGCAAAAGCACCAAGCCTTTCTAAATAATGAAAATTATTAAACTCAAATTTTTGGTCTAGAAAATTTTTAAGTTCAAAATCTCTTTTATTAGGCTTTTCAAGTCTTTCAATTCTTTCAATTATTTCTATAGCAACAGATAATTCTCTTATTCTCTGTTCATAAATAGCAAAGAAAGGATCTTAGAGTCTAAGACTGACACTCAACTCTTCCCTCCCAACTTGAGTTAAAGCTAGACCTCTAAGCCAATTATTATTAGCAAATCGATTGGAAGACATAAACGTTTAATTATATAATTAAAATATTTATAAAATACATACTTTTGTAAACTGGGTCCACTAGGCTTCCGCAATAGCTTTAGCTTTCCTTCCAAGCTCGTCACCAGCACTATCTTCAGAAAGATATGGATGATATAACTTACTGCCCTTTCTTAGTTAGGTCTTACTGTAATACTCCTGGATATCAGACCGTTTTGAAGGATGAAAGGTATATAGAAGTAAAATAATCACACAGATAAAGACTTGGCAAAGACTATTCTTTTAAAGAAACTATGTATTTTATTTCACTTCTCTTCTTCAAGAAGCTGAAGAGGTATATATAAACTTTTTATAAACGATGCTGGTGTCTGTTTTACTGTTTGCCAGTTCAAAAGAGAAATGGTACAATAATTAAGATGGGTAGCTGGAATAGTATGCCAGCTTTGCCATATTTCAAAATAAAATGGACAGTTGGTGCCTCTAGTACTATTTTTCAGCTTTATTTGGTACAATAATTAAATAGAGACAAATACTGATTTAATTTTACAGCTAATAAGTCAGTCTTTATCAGGGATACGTTCTTTTCATTGTGACCATAAATTTTTAAAGCTATTTTGCAGACAATACTTTAATATTTGTAGCAATTTCTGAAAAGCAATTCCTCAATTATCACGCTGAGGCTGACGTCATGGATGACTTTTTTGTCACTCCATCTGTGAGTTACTGACTGGGGCATCCATACTTTCTCTTAGCTCTGCATATCCCATAGCCATTTCCTCTGCAACACGTTGCTCTCTAAACTGAGTAACCTTCTTCTAGACCTTCATAGTTTCAAGTTGAAAATCCAGACTTGGATCTAAATCCACTAGTGTCATAAATAACTTTTGTGCTTTTTCTCGTTCCTTAATCATGGACAATACTCTTGTAATGGGAGTATATTGGGACCAGATTGTAACAAACACTTTACCATCTCCGAGAATGACATAATTGCTTGCATAGATTGCCCTCTCTAGGCTAGTTTTGAAGTTTTCAATTCTCACAGCTTGGGTAATAATCTTGTTTTCCTTATACATGGTAAAATAAAAATTTAAGTTCTAATTATTAACCTTCTGTGGCTCAACGAATTCCTTAGCCATAACAGGACGGAGATCCCAAATTTGATAAGGATAACGAACCGTTCCATCCTCACCACAATCCATAATTGTGCTAATAATATAACTGGTAATTATTCTTGAATCTGAACTGAAGAACTCTAAAGATTCCTGCACAATTTTTGGGAGTGATTTACACAAATCTTTATTGTTCTTATTGATTTCGATAATTTCTGTCAGCCCTGCATCTGTGTAGCGAAAACTATCTTTCGCCATTTCTGAGGGAATTCTCAGAGTTAGGCCTCCATATCCTTGCCAATGGATGTATGGGTGTAACATAGAACATTTCTTGAGAGAATGATCTATCGAGTCCACTTTCTTAATTTTCCTGGTATATGCCACTTCTGGCAGAATGTATGAACTCATTTCATCAAGAAGTCTATCCCTCTCCATTACTAGCTGAAGAAATTCTTCTTCATCATTTTTGCGGATTTCAAGTTGTTTTTCTAAATAAGAAATATATGAAATAACTTCATCCGCAAAGTGTTGCAATTGCTTGAAGTTTCATTTGGCTAATCCTACATGCAATCCAGAACACAACATAGATCCGTCTTTTGAAAGACCATAATCGTACTTTATGAAATACCAGGCATTTTCATCCTTACAGGTGTTTGAAACCTCAGAGTTATCTACCCTCATAATTTTCATGAATTTTTCATGAATGTCATCAGACTCATTTTCTGATTCTTTCATTGTGACTTCTTTAGGAGATTGTTGTTTTTCCTGTTTTTTGAATTCAGTAAAAACAATACCCCAATTTAAATCATCACAATCAGGATTCTCATCCTCAAAGCTTTTTTCAGCTTTATCCTCTTTACGAGTTTGGTTTGGAATCTGTGAAGATTCACTGGCCTTTCCACTGGCCTTAGGTTTGTGATCTGACATATCACCAAAGTTTTTACAACTCTCCTCCTGCAAAAGAGTTTGATTTGGAACTTGTAACTGTTCACCGACACTTTCATTAGCCTGTCGATTTGGAATCGATAAAGATTCACTGGCACTTTCAGAAGCCGTTTTGATTTGGAACCACTGAAGATTCACCGGCCTTTCCACTAGAATACTTTGAGCCATCATGGCTACCCTCCTGTGAAGGAGTTGGGCATTTCGGCCTTCCCATAACGGCCAATTCACCTTCATCTTTTTTATGAAGTTCTTCTCTGAATCTTTTTACTTGTTCAGGAGTAAGACCCAATTTTCTAGCTGTTCTTTCATAAAAATCTTCAGGAACTCGTGCTTTGGGTGCCAGAGGATTTCTCTCTTTGTTTTTCTGGGCTAAGGATTTCTCCTTGGGCTTTTCGTTAACCCCTTTTGGGCTAACCAGTTCTTTTGAACTTGCTGGCTTCTCTTTAGAATACTCTGATGAGATGTGTCCCTCAGCTTTACATATCCAGCACATAACATCTTTTGATGCAACAGTTTTTCTTTTCGTTCTCGAAGAACCAGAGCTATCACTCTTGGGATCTTGTTTCCCTTTTTCAACTTTCTTCGTGCATTGTTTCCTAGTGTGACCCTCCCTTTTACAGATACAACATAGCTTGTTCTTGGCAACATGGTCCATCTGTAAAATTAGACAATTCACGAGAAAGAGAATTAGCTATTACATTTTTATCAGAAGGAATATATTCAATATCAAACCTGTAATAGCTAAACTATTTTTACAATTTTAAAAGTTTAGTTTGCCTAGCCTCTTTAAGATTCATATTCATAAATCGTTTTACATAGGTTGAATCTGTTCTAATTACAAACCTCTTAGGAGTCAGGAAGATGTAAAATGTTTTTATACCATTTTTAACTGCTAAGACTTCCTTTTCATTAATTGGATAATTAATTTCGAATCCTTTAAAGGTTCCAGACCAATACTTATAGATTTTTTTTCCGCTTTTCAACTTTGATTTATAATACTGCTCCCCAGAATTTTTTTGAAGCATCTGCCTCTAGGACTAACTCATCTGTGTCTGATGGTAAATTAAGATACGATAAATTTTTTATTTTATTTTTTACCTGAATGACAGTCTGAGTGTCCTCATTATCCCAAAACCAAGGAACTTTATCAGATGTTTTCTTTGATATTCTTTCTAAGTCTTTGGCTAAGTTTTTCATGAATTTTTTAGCATAGTTAGCAAATCCATAAAATATTTGTACTTGTTTCCTATCTTTTAATTCGTTAGGAAAGTTAATAATTTTTTCAGAAATGTGGTTTTGTAGCCTAATTTTTCCATTTTCAATTTTCATTCCTAAAAAATTTATATTTTCCTTAAACCATTCTATCTTTCTTTCAGATAGAATCATACTTTCATGTTTAAAAATATCAGTCACTTGTTCAAGATGACTCATGTATTCTTTTTCATTATTACTAAAAACTAACACATCATCTATATAGACTACACAAAATTTTTTTAATGCCTTAAATGCATTGTCCATTTTGCGTTAAAATACGTCTGGAGTATTTTTCAGGCCGAAAGACATTACCAACCATCCATACATCCCTTGAGGTGCATTGAAGGCTGTTAGGCTACAGAATCTTCTTCCATCTTTACCCTCCAATAACCACTTTTTAGATCAAATTTAGAAAAGATAGAAGGTTGTTTAAAACTTACCCTATCTATGACATCATCTGCTATAGGGATTTTATAACTATCATCCTTGGTTGCTTTGTTTACCTGACGATAGTATATAACCATTCGTGTTTTTCCTCACACCTGCTCTGCATGGTTTATTACCATAAAGTTTGGACTAGAATGTGGACTATTACTATCCCTAATCAAACCTTTTTCGAGCAGTTCAGGAATCTATTTGTCAAATTCCTCTATCATCTCATTGGTATATTATATTTCTAGTTCTGATGATAATGTTGGGATCTTTCAGTTCTAATTTAGCAGTTATTCCATTTAACACCCATAATTTTAGCGGATCATCACTAAAATTATCAGCTAATTTTACAATAAACTTTTCCTACTTAGTTCCTTTCAGCTTGGGCTGTATAATAAGTTTTTCTATCACACCTTGTGTTTTAAAACACAATTCTTTTGATTCTTTATCAAATAGACAATCTAGCTAAGTTTCACCACGCTGGGCTCGCACTCTGAATGTTTGTTCATATGGCATAGATCCACACAACTCTGATATCTTAACTGGATAAAAACTAAATTTTAATTTATTTCTAGGGTTTGACAGAGATGTGATTTTTACACCTCCAATTGAGATGTAACTGTCGTCCTGCACAAAAGGTCTATTTTCTTTTTGTCATTTTAGGAAAGCATTTCCTAAAATGATATCTGCGTCAAGATCAGGGAATGTCAGGACCTTATCAATAGTAAACTTTTGTCCACTTATGACAACAAGAACTTGTTTTGCAAACTGAGTTACCAAGTTCACTTCTCCTCCTGCCATGCATAGTATCATAGGCTGAGACAATGGTTTTCACCATTCATCAGGGAGTGTATTGGGTCTAGCACTAGTGATTATTGCACCTGTGTCAACTAACGCATTCAAAGAGTAATCATAATAACCAGATAATTTAAATGTTAAAGAAATATATGTACTCAAACCTGATTCTTCTGTACTGAATATCTTTGATGATGCCATGGTATCAGGACATACCATTGTCCAAACATCCTCAAAAGGAATTGACCGTTATTGAGAAATTTTTTATATTTCTTTTACAACCTCAAGGATTAATGTTAGATGCTTAATCATTCTTGCATTTTCCCTAATTTCTTCATCTTCATATACAGGTAGGCTTATAGTTCTATATCCTACAATGGTTCTACTATCTGAAGATGATTGAACTTCTTCCTAGACTGGTGTCTTAAGAATTTCCTCTCTAATTACTGAAGAAATGGAATTACTTCTAAGTAATCGAGGAACATAATATGATCTTCAAGGAGACTCAGAAATCCTAAGATTTCTCATAGATTCTTCTAGGTTTAAGATGATGTTTCTACCTTTTTGTGTGATTTGAGAGGAACCTATTGATCGTGATGTCTCTGCTGGTTCTTGGAGAACTCAACTCTTGGACCAAGATAACTCTAAAGGATTAATTTCTTTTCTATGGAATTGCCTATAGTTATCTGAACCCTCGTTGAATAACTCTGTGATTCTAGAGATATTCCTCACTCCAGGATTGGTTGTATTAATCAGCCTAAAAATTATCCTAGTGTGATATGCTAAATATTTAGCCTGGGAATTTATTCTGTTTATATTCATAGATTTAATCCTAAGTGATAAAGAATTACCCAAACATTTATCCTTCACCAACATCATATAGTTAGGATAAATCTGGAACCAAACTGGTCCATGTGCAAGGTTGGTTTGAACCCCCTGATATTAGCTGGTCTTGTAACAAATTTCATCTTTTGTCTAGCACAACTGCTATCACAGGTCTATCTGCTGGCAAATTGAACAGCAGTATAAGTCCTATTTGGACGAGACCAATATAAATATATTGATATGTTCCCTTTGATTTAGCTACTAATTCTCTTATTTTTGGTAAATTGATCAAAGAGATGTCCAACGTTTCTAGTTCTGTACTAGAAACCTAAGCCGTAGATTCTGATTGGGAGATATCTACTATTGACCTAAAACTGAATTTAGATTTATTATAAATAATATTGATATCTACCTTTGGGAGTTTCCATTCTAGGCAACTCTTGGACGGATCATCATACTGGAAGGATTCTTCCTGTACCAGAGAAGTATCTAAAGGGATCATCTCTTCATCTATGGGTCCTTCTTCTACATTCATCATGAATAGATGGGCTATCCACAGATCAGATTCATCTATATCAGTTTTATATTTAGAAACTACTTCATAAACAGAATCTATTTCAGAATCTATGTCAGAATATTCATCTTCTTCTATTGGTTCATAGACAAGATTCTCATCTTCGAAGAAAATTTTTCTAAGATTTTCTTTTCTCTTATTCTTTTGTGGAAATACATTTGTTTTGTGATCTTTTGAACCACAAATCCAACAACAAGAATAACTGCTAAGAGGTTTCCCTTGCGGGCACTTAGAGGCTATCCCATATTTTTTCTTAAAGGCTTTTATCCTGTCTTTATCCCTAAGGTTGGTTTTCCTTCTAATAAACCTAGAAGGTTTATTTAACCTCTTTTTGTTGTTTCTATCATTTTTCTATATCCTTTAAATTTTCTCTTTTTTGTATCACAAGAAGAACATCCTGCTTCAGATTTCTTTCCTATTCCTTTTTCATTTGCTGTAGTACACCCGTACCTACCAGAAACATATTCAATCTGAGAGCAACAACTTTTGTTCAAATAAGGAAGACGTTTTGCATCTTGTCTTACTTGAAATTCAGTACATGCCTTTCTCAAGGCATACCTAACTGCCTGTATTTTACCTCCTAATCCATCAACCACTTTTTCTTCCTTTTGGAGGAGATGATAGGCATTTTTTGCTACTTCTGGCCATGGTTCTGGGAGTTTAGCAAAAAACAATGTTGACATGTAATTTTGAGCATTAGGATCAAGATTATAATAATATTTCTGAAATTCACATGCATAGTTATCAAAATAACACATGTCACATATCTGTAGTTTCATCAATGACATTAAGGACTGTTTTCTCTCGAATGACTCAGTTGATATTGAGAAATCACAAAACTCTCTTTTCAGGGCATCTACAATTATAGCTAAAACCTCATCTACTAGAACTGCTTTCCTAATTTCATCTCTAATAGAGGTTTGAACTACTAGCTGATCCCAAAATTTTTTAGCATTGCTAACCATGGTGGCTTTGCAAAGTTCGTAGGTGGCCTCAGTTGAGTAGCTACCTGCTCTGGTTGTGAACCTGATCATGGTAATCCACTCATCTATTCTTTCAGAAGCATGCTTTTCA
>CANXYC010365413.1:0-16211 GCA_948193065.1 Aleurites moluccanus
ATTTTATTTTATTATTTATTTATGAAAATTAAATTGAATTTAAAAAATAAAATAAAAAAATTAATATTAAAATTAATTAATATTAGCAGATTAATTTATATTTTTTATTATATAATATTAATTTAATAATTTTTAATTTAATTTCTTATTTAATTAATTCGATTTTGATTAGATCTCTGATTTTCTGACTTTTATTTTCATTGATTTTTTTATCAGTCCAAGTGCGAGAAATAGAGGTAAGTAATCAGTCAATTTGATTTGAATCAAATTGAATATTTCAAAAATAAATAAATCAAATCATAATTTAAATTGAATCGAATTAAATTTTGAATTAAACAAAAAATTTCCAAATGGAACCTAACCGAACCGATATATCAGTTCGATTATTCATTTATTTTGATTTTTAAATAAAATAAATATAAAATTATTAAATACATATATATATATATATATATGATTGGTTCAGTTATTTTGATTTTTTTTGAAAAAATAAACCGAATCAAATTAATCAAAATTTTCAAATAAAATTAATTAAATCAAATCAAATCGACCGAATTAGTTTTGATTCGACTCAGTTTTTGGTTTTCCCGGTTTTTTGTTCACCCGACGAGAAACATTGATAAAACCCTAACTCAACCCCTTGGATCTCATTCCCTAGCTCTCTCCATTAACCCTAAGTTCGCTACCACTGTTACCGACACCAGTCCCTCTCCAACACCTACACCTGCTTTAACTAAAACTTGACACTAAGTCCACCCTTTTTTGATCGGCACGACCGTCATTGCCTTTGGATCACCACCCCTACTGAAACCTTCAACAAAATTCAATCCTTCCTAAATCCTTAAGGGGACGGTTGTCATTTCCATTTTCTCTGTATCATCTCATCGCTTCTTGGTTTAGGAGTGTACAGTTGCTTTTCTACTGGGATAGATACAGCGATCCATATTATACTTGAAATTAAAAGAAGAGAGAATTGAAAAGATGCACGCTCCTGTTCTTGTGCTCAGTAAGTTCTTATCTTATAAACCCTAACTTTATTCTTTTCCTATGATTTCAACTTTTATAACCTAATTAATGGGTTTTTAATGTACTCCAAAAATGTCCAGAGGATTCTTTGAAACGCGAGTCTGGAAGCAAAGTGCACCATGCCAACATTCAGGCTTCTAAGGTAATACTTTAATGGCCCAAGTTTCCACTATCTCAAATCAATTAAAAACACATCCCTTGAAAGATAACCGATGATAATTAAGTTTACATTCAATTTTTATACTTTTGGGTTTTCAAATGTCTTAATTATGCTTCTGTATATGATAATCAACCCAATTAAGCAACTAGCTGGGGTTGTCTTCCTAGGAGGGAGTCCTGAATTTGATTTATTCTTAATATCTAGTCTGGACTATAGTTAACACATTCATTTTGAATAGGTTGAGAATCCTACATCAATAGCTCTCCTTTTTTATGATATTATAGCTGTTATGTTTTTTATTTTGCTGTTCAATCAATTGATTTTGTATTCCGTGTTTGATGCTTTATAGGCTGTTGCTGATATTATTCGCACTACCTTGGGCCCTCGGTCTATGCTGAAGATGTTGCTTGATGCTGCTGGAGGTGCGCTATTTTTGTTTTGTTCTCCTTCCACTTTTGCTCTTGCTATAAGATGCTCTCTTGCATACTCAAAATCTTGTATTGCCAACTTAAGTATTATTATTGTTTAAATGCTTTATAATCTCTCATCTCTCTCTCTCCCTCTCTCTCTTTGTATGATATATTATATTAGGCAGTTTGGTGCTGTAGTGAGAATTTATTCTTCATCATAGACATAGGAACTTGTGCACTTGTGCATCGCGAATATTTTACTTTAGAAATTGTTAGAATGGAAAGTTGTGAATAGATGAATATGTATGTGATATTGAAATCACTAACAATGTTTTAGTTTCTATCAGTTATATATTAAATTAAAAGAAACCTCACTGTTAAGAGTCCCTTGAAATTAGTTTATTGAAGGTTTCAAATTATCATTACAGATTAACATGGAAGATTAATACACATATTAAAGGATATTGGAAGCTTCATTAAAACTCAATAATGCATGCCAAGATATAGCTTATCCTGAAGATTTCATATGAAGGTAATGATGCAATTTTATTTCTGCTTGTTAACAGGAATTGTTGTTACTAATGATGGGAATGCCATCCTGCGTGAGCTAGATGTTGCTCACCCAGCAGCAAAGGTATGCTTTCACTTTCTTATCTCTCTCCCCCTTCCATCCCCACCCCCACCCTCCCAACCCAAACAATCTTCCCCATCAACTAAAAAAAGAATATGTTTTGTTTCTTTATTTTTATTAGGGTCTGTTCATAAAACAATCCCAAACTTTTATTGAATTTGCCATTGTGGCTTGTTCTTTGAAAATGATCAACTTTCGCAAGTTTTTAATTTTATAATTGCAATTGTGTTTTGATTCCAAATCAACTTTGGCCACGAACACAATTCATAATTGAAATATAAAATTTGGGGCATAATCGTAAATTGTACTGGAATTGAAAACTTTTTGAGTGGTTAATCATTTTTATCATCCCTTGGAATTTTAATGTTATATTAATGTTTGACTCCAGTTAACTGTCTACCATTCACTTTTTACTATGATTTTTTTTTACTGTCTTGTTTCCATCTTTCTAACATGTTTTCCTGTGATAGTCAATGATTGAATTGAGTCGCACACAAGATGAAGAAGTAGGAGATGGCACAACATCTGTCATTGTTCTAGGTATGGTTTAAGATTAAACTGTCCTCTTACATATATCAATGGAATATTCTTCTATATTCAATGTTTTACATATCATTTCTGTAATTGCTTCTATTTGGAATGGCTGTCACAGCTGGAGAGATGCTTCATGTTGCTGAAGCCTTCATTGACAAGAATTATCATCCTACAGTCATTTGCCAAGGTAATGTTGCAACTGTTTATTGGATACTCTTTTCTGCTTGTGGATCATAACATTGCATTTGATGAAGTTTTTAATTTGAGTTGCAGCTTACAATAAGGCTCTGGAGGATGCTATTGCGGTGCTTGACAAAATTGCTATGACCGTTGATGTCAATGACCGTAAGTTGCTTAAATGGTTAATTAGCTTTAAGTTGCTTAAATGTTCAATTAGGTTTAATAATTATCATATATAGACTAATTTGGTTGATCCAATTACATTTTTATACTGCAACTAAGAAAAAAACGTATAGATTAGGCCTGTTACTGGGTCCGAACTAGTTGGATTAGCACCTGCTGGGTTCCGGCCAAAACCTGCAGGTTTGAGCTGGACTTTTTTTAAAAGAAATAACTGGGTCAACTAGGTTCGGTTCACGTTTGGGCATGGGGGGTATAAGTTCAGGTTTCCCATAAATCAAGTTAGTCAAAACTGAAAGATGTGCCCAAGATCTATCGCCTTGAGGCATGCAAACGAGGTGCTGGCCCAAGTGAAGCAAGGTGCAAATTTCTTAAAGAATCCAATCATATATTAAAATTTTTAAAACATTAATGTACATACATACATACATATTATATTTTATATTTTTTTAGGATAAAACAAACTATTGCTGACCCTTTGTCTCTGTGTAATAATTTATATTCTGCAATTGAGGGAGAGACAGGGAGGTAGGGAAAGAGAAAGAAGAAGAGTAAATAAATTTAAGAAAGTACATTGCAATGGAGAGGGAGGAGAGATGGATGTGGAGGAGGGAGAGAGTAAAGAGATATGAGAAGGATTATAATTTAAGAAAATAGATATAATTAAAAAAAGTAAATAATAAAACCAAGACAGTGGAAGATAAATATTAGGACAGGAGAAATGCCATTGATAAAGTATTGAATAAAGTATATGAAGTAACCATTCAGAAGTTTGATAACTACTTTGTCCGAGTTGTTCAAGACAAGACAACTGGTGCAGGAAGTGCTGTTTGTGTAGAATTCTTATTGCCATAGCTCAAGGAGTCTGACTTAAAAAAATCTAAAAAAAAGAGGGCTAAGAAACCCTAAAATATATATGCTAGAAAATATAAGTTATTAGAACACTGGTGTTTACTAGGGGTGAGCAAAAAGCCTATATGACCGAAAATTGAACCAAACCAAATTTAATTTGGTCTATTTGGTTAGAAGAATGAATTACGATACTGGTTACTGGAAGTCGGTCATGAAAGATTGAGGCTTTGTTGATTTCGTAATTATGTTTGGTGTAAATTTTTGTAAATTTTGGTCTAGTTGGTTTTGGTTCGGTTTATGTTAAAAAACCTAAAAGTACTCGAACTGACCGAATTATATATATATATATATATATTTAAAAAATATATATTTCAATATATATATTATTTTAAAAATCGAATTAACGAAATTAACTGAATCGAAATATGTCAGTTCTGTTCAGTTAGTCTTGTGTATATATATATATATATATATATATATATATATATATATATTATTTGATAAACCGAATTAACCGAATCGAAATATGTTGGTTTGTTTCGGTTCGGTTATTCATGCAACTCGTTTAATTTGGTTCTTCTAAAATTTTATTATGTTGGAATCGATCTGACTAAATGCTTACTCCTAATGTTTACTGTGAAAAAAGCACTCAGGGAGACCGGCCCTTGTTTTATGTGCCTCTTGGCTCCTATGAGGCGCTCGACTAAATGCTGTAGGCAGTGCCTCTATAAACACTTGTGTTTGGTTTAAAAGCAACAACTTGTGTTGCCCCTTTGCCTAGGCGCCTTTGACTACACTACCCCCAACCCAACCTGGGTTCCTGTGGTCCAGTCTGGGTTGGACCTGGCTGGTGGCTGGGCTGGGTTTGGGTAGTAACAGGGCTAAACTAAGTTTATTTTATCACTTGCAATTAAATATTCACTTTTTTTTTTCTTTTTAAATCTGATAAGGTGCCTAATTTGCCATTAGTTTGGATGCTCAAGTGCCACTTTACTGTTTATATGTTGGGTGGTTTGCTGGAAATGTAATTAGGAACTAATGCTACTAAGGTTATGATGTTGGTTTTTTTGGGTTGTTTTAGTAATATATGGAGATTACTTGACAGGTGCAACCATGTTGGGGCTGGTTAAGAGCTGTATAGGCACCAAGTTCACAAGTCAATTTGGGGACCTAATTGCTGTAAGCATCTCTCTTATTATAAGGTTTATGTATATAGCATTTTATACCTCTTTGTAATGTTTCTTTTCTGTTATCCAAGCAGTTATAGTTTACTTGACATTTTAAACATTTATGAGACATGAAATTAACTCTCTAAAGTACAATGGTTAAATAGTATGCTGAGAGTTGTTTCAAATTGCAAGACTATAATCTCATGATTAGACCTAAAACAATATGAATCAAAGGAATCAAAGGGTGTGTGACTGGTATAATATCATAATTATCCAAGGTCTTTTTAACATGCTTCAGTTGATGGTTATTAGAACTGCACACACACACACACACACACACACAAACACACACACACACACACACACACTCACGCACGCACGCATGCGTGCACAAAAAAAAAAGTGATTTTACCAGTAACTAGAAGGGACTGCTATGGTTCAGAAAGGTAAGACAGGGTGAGTGTTATGGTATAGATGGTGTCCATTTTAATAATTGTTTCTTGCCCATTTGCATCTCTATGATATTGCTTCTTCAGGCTTTAAGTCTTCTGAAATAAGAGACTGCTGGAAATTTGTCATTTTGTTCTCTTGATTGGTATTTGGTGATAAATTTTGTATCTTCTGTTGGCTTTGATTAACTTCTAGGATCTGGCAATTGATGCCACTGCCACAGTTGGGGTTGATCTTGGCCAAGGGTTGCGAGAAGTGGATATCAAGAAGTACATTAAGGTTGAGAAGGTACCCGGTGGTCAGTTGGAAGATTCTAAAGTTCTTAAAGGAGTTATGTTTAACAAAGATGTGGTTTCCCCTGGCAAAATGAGGAGAAAGATTGTCAACCCTCGAATTATTCTTCTTGATTGCCCCCTTGAATACAAGAAAGGTGAGAACCAAACAAATGCTGAGCTGGTTAAAGAAGAAGACTGGGGAGTCCTATTGAAAATGGAAGAGGAATATATTGAGAACATGTGCATGCAGATACTAAAATTCAAACCAGATTTGGTTATCACAGAGAAAGGGCTTAGTGATTTAGCGTGCCATTATCTGAGCAAGGCTGGTGTCAGTGCCATCAGGAGGTTAAGGAAGACAGACAATAATAGAATTGCTAAGGCATGTGGGGCTGTTATTGTCAACAGACCAGATGAATTGCAAGAATCTGATGTTGGTACTGGAGCTGGGCTATTTGAGGTTAAAAAAATTGGGGATGAGTTCTTTTCTTTTATTGTTGATTGCAAAGATCCAAAGGCTTGTACAGTTCTCTTGAGAGGTGCCAGTAAGGATCTTCTGAATGAAGTAGAAAGAAATTTGCAGGTGTGCAATTCTTTCAGGTTCAAAATTTTAAATTACTGAAGTCTTAAATATTAAAGGCTTTGTACATGTTCAAGGCTTTATACGTGGTCCATAGAATTACTGAAACTTATTTCAAATACAGGATGCCATGTCTGTGGCCAGGAACATACTCAAGAATCCAAAACTTGTTCCTGGTGGTGGTGCTACAGAGTTAACTGTCTCTGCCACTCTAAAGCAAAAGAGTTCAGCTATTGAAGGAATAGAGAAGGTGAATGTTTTCATGCATAATAGATCCACTCTTTAGTAAATATTTAGCTGTCACTTGTTCTTTCAAAAGTATTTGTGGCTAAATAAAGTTTGTTGTTTTTTGACATGATTATTTCAGTGTTATAATTTATGTTTATGTTTTGTGATTATAAAACAGTGGCCATATGAAGCTGCTGCCATAGCTTTTGAGGCTATACCACGAACTTTAGCTCAGAATTGTGGTGTTAATGTGATTCGAACGATGACGGCACTCCAAGGAAAAGTATGAACCTTATAGGGTTGAGTTTGCATTATGCAGAATAACAGTTCAATTTCTATGATTATTGATTTGTTTTCTGTTTCTTGTTCTCAAAATTTACTACAGCATGCAAATGGTGATAATGCATGGGTTGGCATAGATGGGAATACTGGTGAAATTACTGATATGAAAGAGAGAAAGGTATAACTTCTCATTTCTCCAATTACTTTATAATTTGGTTCTTTATTGGAATGTCATTCCATAGACCTTCATAAAACAATAGTTCTAAACCTGGTGAAATGGAGAAAGTGGATCCATATAGTTAGCTGGGGTGGCTCAGTTGAGTAGTGGAATTGCTTTATAAAAATGAAAGTCGGTAGTATCCTTCAGACATTCCCTTATATATATATAGAATATAAACTTGTGCAATGCTGTTAAGCCATCATCTTTTAGTTTATCTGCTATAGTTGCATTCAGATTCAGATTCAGATTCTGGAACGAAATCTTATTAGATCTGTTGCAAAACATTTCTATCTTCATAAATACAAAACATGTTTGACTGTTTGCTTCTATCATCAGATATGGGATGCTTACAATGTGAAAGCACAAACCTTCAAGACAGCAATTGAAGCAGCTTGCATGCTTCTGAGGATTGATGACATTGTAAGTGGGATCAAGAAGAAGCAGGCCCCAGGCCAAGCTCCAACCAAACCTAAGATAGAGACAGAAGCGGATGCGGACAGTGAACAGATACTTCCTGATTGAAGGTATTTCAAAGGTGTATTTTTTTTGTCCCTTTTTCCGCCTGGCTATTTTAACAATTTTGTGTGTAGGTATGATTTAAGAATCATTTTTCGAAACTGGGGTTTTTTTTTTTGGATGTTGTTTTGAACAATTGGAGGAATCTCGTACTATGTCAGGAGCTTTGGATATGTTTTTGAGCGCTTAGGTGATCTACTCCAAAATGTTGCCCTTTGTTAGAATACTATTTATTGTGATGGGGTAAATGAGTCGAAGTCCTATAGTTGCATATCTATATTTTAACTTCTTAAAATATTAAAGATTTTTGATTGGCTAGTAATTAAAAAAATTTTATAATTTTTTCATGCTTGGTTAAAGTTAGTAGTAAAATTAAGTTATAAAGTGTGGGATACATTTTAATTTAATTTCATTTAACTTGAATAAAAATAAATAAATAAATAAACTTGTGTTGCAATTTTAGTCTCCAGATTAGCTGAAAATGGTTCAAATTATTTTTTTTAGTGATTTAATAGACAAGTTGAAAAATAAATAACTTTGGTGGAATTATTCAATAAATTCATGATTTAAATCAACCGTACTTTTCCATTTCCATAAAATAGGAAACTCCATGGCTTTTGGCACAGCCCCATTGTTTGTTTTGGGTCTTCAATTTCATTGTTAAAATCATTACTACGATTTAAACAAAAAAGTAAAAAGGAAAAAAGGGAAGGTTGATTATTCGCCTAGAAAGTGATAGCAAGAGTTCCTTAACCCACAGTGATTATTTCTGTTCAAATAGAGACTAACGTTATGTATTTCTACTAATATAAATACATGATAATTATAATCTATTAATATTATTGTTTGTATTTATTCAAATTAATTTGTTTCCTTTATATATATTATGCTGCTTCTACTTTTTTTTTTTTTGTGTGTATTTCAAATAATATAATTGTTTTAATTTGTCTTTTCTTATGCACAATTATAGAAAAAAAGATTGTATATTTATTATAATATTTATTAGAGTTCCATAATTAATAAATATAAACTTAAAAATTAAATTCGAAAACTTTTTATCATTTTGATTTTTTTTTTATTATTGCTTAGAAATGACGAAAGGATTATCCTAAATTGGTTTAAATTTTTATTGGAGCAAAAAGTTACTATTTATATTTTATTTAACATTATTCTTTTTTTAAAACATAATATTAATATAGAACAAAAATCAATAACAATATATTATTTCAGATTTATATATATAAACAAGTCTTGCATTAAGCAACTATTCTGCTTCCTTCGGCCAATAAAAAATCATGGATTCATTGTTTGAGAGTAGTAGTGATGGACGTTCATGATTTTCTAAAGAAATTGGAGAAAGCCAAAATAGAAAGGTATGCTATAGCTAGTAAGGTTGAGCAGAAAATGAATTCAAGGCCAATAGGGCGATCGGAGTCTGGTGGAATTCCATAGATAGCTGCCCGTATTAATATACCAGCAATTGATGCACATGTAATGGCCATGATTCCGTGCAATATTATTGACTCCTTGGGCTTCACATTCAGAGCTGCACAACAGTACAAGCAAAATAAATATAAGAAAAAGAAAAAAAAGATTTCCAAGTACCAAAAATAATCAATGGAGTTATTATTATTATTAGGCCTAATGATAGAAAAATTCAAATTTTTGAATTTTTTTTGGGGAATTTTTAATCATATCCAAACCTAGAAAATAATATCTTTCTAATTTTGTAATCCATAATAATATAAAATTCATGTAAATTAACAAAAATAAACCTTAAGCTTATATAAAAATTCATCTATAATTTTTATAAATTCAAAGTTAATTTCACAATGAAAATGTAAAAATTTATTTAAGAAACAAGTGATATCAATAATCCACAAAAATCTATGGTAAAATTTCATCCATAACCATGATAAAATAAAAATTATGTAGATATAGCAAACTCTTCTTAGTTTATTCTTTGACTAAATCTTTATTAATAAGATAAAATATTCGCTAACATTTTAATTATAAAATATATGGTTATTAAATTTTATTTATTTATTTTAATTTTTATAATTTATTTATTACTTTAATTTTCTTCCATATTTTTAATGTTTTCACATTTTATATCTCTTAATTATTATTTCTATTTTTAACACATCTTTTTAATGAGTGTATTATTATAATCTTAAAAAAATGAGACAATTAAATTAGGATATAATAAAAATAAATTAGAATTTTAATAATGTGATGAAAGAAATTTATATTTACCATGAATCCATCTAAATATTACTCTATCCTTTTCATTTTAATTGTTTTTTTTCCTAATACACAAATTAAAAAACTTCTCCATTATAGGGAAAATTAATATATATGACTAAATACCTTTTTATTGAATTACTAAAAAATCAAACACTATCGATCCTCTCTATTTTAATCCACTAATATTCTCTTTATATCTATATTTTAATAAAGAAAAATTTAATAAAAAAAGTAATTAATATCTTATCGATTTTACAAAATAAAAAATAATTTGAATTTTTTTTTCTAAAAAGGATAATTAAAATGAAATATTTCGCTAGATAATAGTTGGTTGGTGGTTGAAAATCTATTCCATGATCAATTAAACACCATTAATTACATTCAAACTCAGACGAATAGAAAAGGAAAAAGAGATGGGCATGGGTTTTACCTGCAAGATTAATCTTCTTTTCGCTAATCTCCTTGGAATTGACTTCATCAGTCATCTTGAAGAAGAAACAATTAACATACAAAGAGCATATAGTAGGAGAAGATGATTAATAACATGAGTAACAGAAAAAAAAAAGGGACTACAAAGTCATGCCTAAAGTCAAGTCATGCCCAAAGTCAAGTCAAGAGGCACTTCATGCCAAAGGAATTCGCTTTCTCAATTCATTACATAATTTCTCAAGTTTGAAATTTCAAATTAAGAGCACCTTTTACGCTAACTTTCTCAAGTCTATGACCCAATTGAAAGCTTTATAAAAGATAACACAATTTAAAATAGAGTTTATCGTGTTATCCTTTATAAATAATCATTCTTCTGTTATGATCCTAATTAAATTTAGAGTTAATTACTTAAAAAAAATTCTGAATTTTCAGGTTAATTTGTAATTTTATCATAAACTTTAAATGTTTAACAAATAAAAGCATAAAGTTACCTTACCTGGCAGCCAAATATATATATATATATATATAAAACACAACCCACGAGAGAAAAGCATTTCTCAATTGATTTTGTCAAAATTAATTTACAAATTTACCCTTAATTGTGTTGATCCCATTTCATTGTTGCTGGAGGCGTTGTCATTGATCAGTCCTCAATGCGGTATTATGGGCCTTTACACATGTGCCTACTAATTTTTTTTTTTTAAAAAGAAACTTTATTCATAAAGAAGAAAGTGTTGTATCACTAATAATTAAATAGTACATAGTTGTTAGAAACTCAGATAACCATACAAACTTCTTGCTAGGTATAATTGGAGCCATTTTTGCTAAGGTATGAACACATTGATTACTTGGTCTATAAATATAAAAATAATGAAAAGAAGAGGACATAAAAGAAATAGCATAAATATCCTTGATAAGTTATTTAAAGTAGATTTTATCCACGTAAGATCGAGAAACAGTTTGAACAACAGTTAAGCTATCATTCTCTACTAAGATATTTGTGTATCTCAAATTCGTAGCTACTTACAAGCCATATAAAACAACTTGTGCTTCTGCCATTTCTACCGAATAAGAGGCATCACTTCACTTCGAACTAGCAGTAACAATCAACTCATCATGAGTTCTGCATATCAAATCAGGATTAATACCTGCATCTCTGAACATGGCAATATCAATATTAATTTTAATAACTTCAGTAGGAAGTCATTTTCAAGGTACTCAGACTGGAGCACAAGCTAGAATGATGGAAGCGAAATTGCAATCCTTATATTGATGTTGAAGAGTGCAAGCAAAGGAGATAACATGCTGTTGCAACATAATTTTATCTTGAAAATATAGCATATTCCTCGAATACTAAATGTCTCAAGATAACATAAAAATAGCTCATGTACTTTTGGTGGCGAATACTATATAACATTAGATATCCAATCTACATACATAGAGAAAAACTACAAATATAAATGATTTTCAATATCTAATATGCATAATTTTTTTGGTACATAGAAAAAAACTGTAAACGTAAATGGTTGGATTCCCAAAAAAGCTTAGAACAAAAACAATCCCTCAAACATGTTTAATAGATTCATCACCCTCACCACACGGCTTACAAATTGCATCTACATTCACACATTTTCGCAACAAATTGGAACAAATACCTGGCAGCCAAATATATATATATATATATATATATAAAACACAACCCACGAGAGAAAAGCATTTCTCAATTGATTTTGTCAAAATTAATTTACAAATTTACCCTTAATTGTGTTGATCCCATTTCTAAATGGCCTCGGTTTACATTGTTGCTGGAGGCGTTGTGTCATTGATCAGTCCTCAATGCGGTATTATGGGACTTTACACACGTGCCTAATAATTATAGAGGAAAAAATCACAAAAATAATTAAAAAAGGACAGAAAATAACATTTATATGGTAGCAATACAATCCTTACAAAAATACTTTTCCTATTAAAATATTGCATTTACACGGTCTGTATATGTAGACTAAATATAGATCGAAAACAACAAATCTCCTTCGAAAAATACAAAAAAGAAATTCGATCACTCCCACATTAATTTTAGAAACGATTTTGAAACAAAAATAGATCATTAAATGGAAAAAAATTCAAAGCTAACCGGTGTAATTCTATTCTTTCAAAATAGATTTTAATTATAAAAAATTAAAGGGTGTATTCAATTTAGAATTTTAAATTTTTTTATAAATTTAAAATGTCAGGGTATATATATGTTGGGTATATTAAATAATTCTAATATATATTCTAATATAAGTCTTAATAGATAATGGACATTTGTAGTAAGCTTAATGGACACTGGTTTAATCCTAGTGCAAACCTATATATATGTTAGCTAGAGGTAATATGCTAGGTATTTCAAATTAGATATCTAGGATGTAATGATTCAAGCAATCTCATATTGCTTGACCTAAAACCCTAACAATCTTGAAACATTAAGATTTTCTAATTTTTGGATCAAGATTTATTGTTGAATAATTTTCAAGATTTTTTGTTCTTGATTCAAGTTATTGATTTAAAAAAAAAATAAAAAATTAAGATTTGCAAACATAGAATTGCAACTTCCTCGCCGGTGGCCATCCTACACGCCGGTGACGAATCAATCCTCGATTTGTCCAGAGCAGTCACCGCAATCGGAGAGACGAGCACCTCCTGGCCTGTTCTAGCTCTGGTCAGACTCAAGCTCTGACATCCAGCACGGTCGAAGCAAGCACGTTCCAACACCGATCATAGCTCCAACGACCATGGTTGCTCAAGTTTGTTCAGACCAGCCACGATCCTTGACGAGCTTGCATCACCGATGAGCAAAATCACAGCTCCATCAAGCTCAGTCTGGACACTTCGATCCGTTGCACCCTCGCTGCCTAGACTCGAGCTACGACGAAGCTCCCTCCTTGCCGATTGAAGCTTCTTGGCCAGCCTTGAGATGATCGAAGCCTTCTAGTCATCCCATCGAAGCTCAGCAATGAGATCAGTGAAGCAAAGGAGATTTGAAACTGGTTCGGTTTGATTCGCTAGTTCGGTTCGAATCATCGATTAGGTTCGAATCATCGATTCGGTTCAAATTATCGATTCGATTCAATTATTAGTTTGATTCAATTGATTCGATTAAGGTACAATTGTTCCAAATTTTCTTCTATATAATTTTTGCTATTTAATTGTCTATTTAAATATATAGAAGAATAGATAAACGTGTTCCGATTGAGATGGTCAAACTGAAAACTTTTAGTGGATCTGAATTTAATTCTTGAAAGCGAAAGACTCAATTTGGACTGAAATATGAAAATATATTCTACATTGTTTTGAGTACCTTTGCTAATACGATGGAGGATGTTGATGAATCTCAATGGAATAAGGACGATGACTTTTGCAAGGACTATCTACTGAATTGTCTATCTAATCGGCTGACAAAAGTTTTTAGCAAATATAACACTGCTAAAGAAATTTGAAATAATTTAAATGCTCAATTTAAAAAGAAGGAGGAATTGTCAAAAACTCACCTAGTTGGCAAATTCATGGATTTCAAATTTAATGAAAATATGAAAATCACTCCTCAAGTAACTAATCTAGAAAATTTGAGATCTAAATTAAATAATGAAAAGATCATCTTCTGTGATGCCTTCTTAGTTGGGGCAATAATTTACAAACTACCTTCTGCATGACACGCTTTTAAAACTGAAATGTATAGAAAAAAGGTGCAAGTAGGACTGGATGATCTCAAACGATTTATCAGAATTGAAGATGAGAACAAAGCTAGAAATAACTTGAAAATGATCAGACAAGAACAGTCGGCTGCTAACACAATCATACATTCCAAGAAATTTTCTAAGAGATCCAAGTTGATAAAAAATGAACACCCCAAGTTGGAGGCGAAAAAGACTATTTATAAAAAGAAAAGGGGCAAGTACCACAACTGTGAGAAATGGGATCATTTCATTGAAGAATGTAAGGCTCCTCTAAAAACAAAATCTAACACATCAAATAAAGAAACAAATATGATAGTACAGAATACTAGGCCTCAGAGTTTTATTGCTATGATAAGAAAAAGTAGAAAGGCTAGTACTTCTTCAGAATGGTGGTTAGATACATAAGCCACATGTCATGTTTGTAAGAACAAAATGCAACTTGATGATGCTACTGAAGTCAACGAGACTATCATTGTGGCTAGTGGAGACAAAGAAGTAGTGACTCATACTGGTACAACAAATATAACGCTTTCTTCAGGTAAAATTCTAACTCTAAAAAATGTTAAAGTAGTTCCATCTATCTTAAAGAATTTAATTTCTATCAGTCTTTTAAATATTGCTGGCACGAACACTTTAATTTCTAATGATAGAGTAACTTTGTTTGTTAACTCTTGTTATTTTGGATGTGCTTATTTAGTAGGTGGTATGTATAAACTGAGTTTAGCAAATGAAACAGTTAGTCATGTTAGTTCAAATTTAATTGATCCAAAAATATTACATAATCGATTAGGACATGTGAACTATAAGAAAATGGCTAAACTAACTAAAACTCATAATATACCATTAGATACTTAAATCAAATTTAATAGATGTGAAGTGTGTGCTCAAACTAAAATTACTAAAAAAACCTTTTTCAGTCGGTTTTTAGGAGTACACAACTTCTTGAACTAATACATTCTGACTTATGTGATTTTAAAACTTCACAACTAGAGGAGGTCGGAAGTATTTGGTAACATTTATACACGATTTTTCTAGATTTTGTCATATATATATGTTAAAATCTAAAGATGAAGTATTTGATAAATTCAAAATTTTCAAGAAGCATGTTGAAAATCAATTAAACTTGAAAATTAAAAGATTTAGGAGTGACAGAGGAGGAAAATACAAATTGACAGAGTTCAAGGAATTTTGTAACTCTCATGGTATAATACTTGAAACTACTGCTCCTTACTCACCCCAATCTAATGGCATAGCTGAACGTAAGAATAGGACGTTAACTGAAATGTTAAACTCTAAGTTATTGACAGCTGTCATGCCTTCTTGTTATTGAGGAGAAGCAGCTTTGATTGCATGTCACATCCTGAATAGAATGCCACATTCTAAGACAAATTCAATACCTTATGAATTATGGAATAAACATCCTTGTACATATGATACTCTAAAGACTTGAGGCCGTATCGCTTATGTGAGGATACCAGACCCTAGGAGACCAAAGGTAGGATCTAGGACCAACACATGTGTATACCTAGGTAGTACAGAGGATAGTGCAGCTGATCGGTTCTTGGATCTATCTACCAATGTGGTTATAGAATCTAGGGATGCAGTATTCTTTGAGAATAAATTTCTAAAAGATCAAGGATTGACTTTACCTGGTACTGTAGAAATTAACTCATAACCTTTAATAGAAATTGCACCTAATTCCTCTGACACTCCTCAAATTAATGAATCACTACCTTTAAGAGTATCTACAAGAGAGAGAGTTCCCAAAACGTTTGGTGAGGATTTTATCACTTACCATTTAGAGGACGATCCATCTACTTATAAAGAAGCGATGAGATCTAGGGACTCTTTGTTATGGGCAGAAGCCATTGATGATGAAATGAGTTCTCTATTACAAAATCAAACTTGGCAACTAGTTGATTTGCCAAAAAGGGCTAAGACTATAGGTTGTAAGTGGATTTTGAAGAAGAAACTAAATCTTGACGGATCAATAGCTCGGTATAAAGCACGTTTAGTTGCTAAAGGGTTTACTCAAGTCTATGGCATAGATTATTTCAATGTATACTCACCGATCTGTCATTTGACTACGATTAGAATTCTTCTTGCATTGGCATCTATTGAACACT
>CANXYC010365475.1:0-45020 GCA_948193065.1 Aleurites moluccanus
ATTCTCTCCCCTTATATCTGTAAAGTTTTATTTAATGAAATCAAGATTGCTTTGTTCATGGCATATCTCCATTATTTTCTTCTATTGTTTTGAGTTCCTTTTGTTGTACCTTGAAGGCATTTTTTTCTGTTCTGAATTTTCATCTGACTAGTACTATTAATTTCTGGGTTTTGATTTTTTTTTTTTCATTTCAAATTTTTTACAGTAATTAAGAATTTAATCAGATAGGCTTAATTTCTTTTCACCTTATGGAAATTCTCTTATTTCTTTGAAGTATTTTTAAACTTGTGATTGATATTCTGCTGAAAAATTAACGTGTAGTGGGGTAATGCAAAGGACCCTTAGAGATTCTGCTGCCCTTTGGTTCATAGAGTACCCATCCTGTTATAGTTGAAGTTGAAGCGGCATGCAAGTTCTTATCTACTTGGTCTGACTGAATTTAAGGTCAGGCTAACAAGTGTAGGTTTCAAGTCCTTGTAGCAACTTGTTGAAAATGGCAACTGTGGATAGGGCAAACTTTGTTTTTGTTTCCAAATGACTTTGGATTTGTTTGGTTTAGTAGCCGACAGTTAACTGTTAGTAGTTGGCGATCAACGATTAGCGACTAACAATTGAGGACCAGCAAGTTAGAGAATTAAATGCTAACGATTAAAAATTTTAGTTTTTAATATTTTAATTATAATTTTGAACGTTAACTTGTAGACTTTAAAACAATATTTCAAACCATAAATTTACTATACACCTCATACTATCGATTGGTAACTCAAAATGTGCTAGTTCTCAACTGCTAATTCAAACAAGCACTTAGAGATAGTTTGCTTGGAACTCAATCCAACATGAAAAGTTAATTTCGAATATTTAATTGTATAATTTCTGACCTTAGACCAAAGCGGTAAAAATTGATTTAGTACTGCAAAACACAGAAAGAATTAAGAAGTTAAAAGTACATAGACTTCAATATTTTTTAAGCATATCTGCACAATTTTTATATACTCAGATTCTTTTTATACACAAAAATTTAAAAAAAAAATTGAAAATGAAGTCACATGCCTTTTTCTTACAATTTTTAATATCATCTAAGAGAAGTTAGGTATATCAGTAGAAGACACTGTTTGATTAGTTATGACTTGTGACAACTGGTTATTCTTTTGTATTGCATTTTCATTATTAGCAAAATGCACAGCAGTTTTGATTATGAGACATTTAACGAATTTTAATCCTATGAGAATAGAAACTCCTGAAGAACAAGTAATGTATTTGATAATTTTATATAAATATCGTTCCTACAAGCAGGTAATCTAACAATGAAATTGAACAGAAATTATGTAATAATGATAATAATAATAATAAAGATAAGTAATTAATCAAAAAACACATCAGTTCACGTCTCATAGATTCTGCTAATTTATTCAAGTCAGTAATCTTAATTAGCTTTTTCCCACAAAAGATAAACAGAGAAAGACATTCTTTTCCTTTTTTTTTTTTTTTTTTTTTTTATGTCTGACTTCATTTGGTTCAAATGCTACTTGCAACTAAAAAGTTCCATTCTTTTCTTGTGCATTGCAGTTTGCAGGGTACTAATTAACTGAAGTTAAAGAAACTTGCAGTAAAGGCAAAAAAAAAAATTCTAAACAAAGGTAACATATGCTTCAAACCTGAGAAAACTCTGATTCCAAGGAGGCTTCATGGGACAGTTTGCACGTAATTTGGCCTTATTGTCAGCAAATAATTACGTTGCTAGACCAAATTTCAGGCTGATTTTGCAAACACAATCATGACTATCAACTCTCTTTTTATGCACATGCCTACCTCTATGCAGCACTATAATTAGGCTGATTTGATTTCTTGTTTTTTCTTAAACTGAAGAAAAGCCAAAAGGCAAGCAAGAATTTGTAGCCACATTATTTTGCCATGTACAAAATCTGTCTCTCTTGCATTGCAAAGATTGTAAAATGTTTCAGAATTATTTCAAAATTTCAATAAATATTCCAATGAGTAGCTGCTGATTAGTGATTACAATTAATAATAACTAACTTAGAGATTACTTTTCTTTTATTCAAGTAAAGGAATTTTTTGGTCCCCTCAAGAATAGGGTCCAATGTTGAAGTGGGTTATCTACATAAGCAAAGCATAGCTGGCCTAATGTAAGCCATTGAAAGGAGGTGTGTAAAGAGAAATGGGTGAGAAAAAGAAAGAAAAGTAAAGATGATCACATGTGAAACAAGTAGGATAGGGAGACAATGATAAAATGTGATAGGAGAAGTGACAAAGTTGGATAAATAACATTGATTTTCTGTTTCTATTGTGAACTCTTTTTTTAGTCTTCCTTGTTGGATTTTTGTGTTTCTCCACAAAAATTTAAAAAGAGAGAAAAAAGTAAGCAATTAACTAAAGGCAAGAGTACTTTTTATGGGTTTTGTTTTTCTTTTGTAACTACTCGCGGGGACCGAGACCTTATGCATGCTACTTGTCGCTGCTATGGATTCTTCAATCGCTATACATACTAAGTACTAACAAGACACTCCATGTCAGAGAAAAATAACATTGCATATACATACAAATGGGCATCACACCAAAATGTCCAAATTTACTTTTCAATCTTTAACTTCAACTTGAGAACTTATAATTTCAAAGATAAACTTTTATAATATTGAATTAAATTATTAATCATCCTTATTGATTAAAATTCAATTCGCAAGAATCAAACCATAAATAAAAATTTTTTCTCATTTACGAATCTAATTTAACCATTAATATCACTTTTTTTTTTTTTTGTTAAATAATAATAATAGTAATGAATGTTAGTAGACATATATGAGGAATGAATTTAAATGATGATCAAGAATCAAAAGAGGAGCAATTCATTACTTCGAGGAATATTTGGAGAATTGATTGAAAATTTGAAACAAAGAATTAGAAGGGAAGGGGACAAAAGGCCTTGTTCCAAGCTGTGTGTCGGATGAATTCGGACTAAAGTCACTGTTACAAGTTTCTGGACAATGAATTTCTCTCTTTCTACACACAATACTTATTAGCTGGTGGGCTGGGCAAGTTCCATATCACTTGAGTTGTTCGGTTTTAGCTATGGTTGATTTTATCAGATTCGACGACATATAGAAGACCGACCTTACAAACCTAATTATCTTCATTAACTTAATCTATAGTTCATGGAAACCCATACTGCTTCTGGCTGTATGCGTGTGTATATCTTGAAAGATTTTTAAGGAGGAAAAGAGATTGGAGTTTAAACTTCTGGTTTTCTATATTATCAAGCGAAATTAATTTATTTATTTAGTTATGAAGTTGAAAATAATGAACCTTTACTATTAATTGAATTGATAGAAATGATGGGATTTTTTTAAATAAATCAATATAATTAAACTCTCTGATACACTACGGTCCTCCGTTAAATGCTATCATTGTGAATAAGAGCATGATCATAATATTGGAGATTATGATATCCCTATATATTATTTTTAGTGAAAAAAAAATAAAGAGGATGGAAAGGTTTGAACCAGTGAGTCTTACATTATATGGCAAAACAATAATCATTAAATTAAACCCACTAAATCAACATTCATCACTTCCATTTTATCATGTGTGATTAGAAACAATCTATGAATTGGTCATGAGGCTCAAGGCTCAAGGCTCAGGCCAATTATCCTATGATTCCAAAGCCCTGTATCTCATAATTGGGCCTAGTCTGACTTTATTTTTTGTTCTTAGAGGTGGGTCTGGAACAATTTTAGCGGCCCGTCGTTCAAGGACGACCCAATTGTTATCAGTCCATTTTACGAGTTTCTGTTTCGTTTCTTTACACTGGAACTTTTCAGGAAAAGAACTATTTGATACTAACATGTCGTTCACAGATTCCTGAGTTGTGTCACTGAATAGTTCACTCTGTCGTTTAAACTAATAATAACATAATTACTAATTAGGCATGTAATATGTTATGTCATCCATTTAGGCTGCCGTTCAGCTTTAAACGCAGTCGTTGGACGATCATTCGAGTTATAATCGAAGAACATTACTCAAAGCAGCAAAAAGAGCAAACATGCAAATTGATAGCAGTTCTTTTCAAATTTGATTGAATTATCGTCGCTGTAGATCGTTTATCTGTATATATTTGTACTCAAAAGACATCAAAATTTGATAACCCCTTCATTTCACAATCAGCAATTATATGTAAATACAAATGAAATAATAAATTAATAATTAAAAATATTATAATTTGTTTTTTACTTATGGTAAAAAAAAATAATTTATTTATTCAGATACATCGTTTAGATACGATGGTAAGATATTTTTCAAGTTTTCAAATTAAATTAATTATTATTTAAAAATTGAAAGAAAAAAAAATAATTTTTTTTTTTTAAAGATGCCACCAAAAAAAAAACCTCGAGTTTATCATATACTGTTAATTGCATTTTGTAATCCAGAATGAATGATGCAGGGAATAATTCCATGGAAT
The DNA here is from genome assembly GCA_948193065.1 of Aleurites moluccanus. NCBI lineage: Eukaryota > Viridiplantae > Streptophyta > Magnoliopsida > Malpighiales > Euphorbiaceae > Aleurites > Aleurites moluccanus. The sequence continues at coordinate 4,472 of CANXYC010365475.1, forward strand.
AGATATGCAGAATGCCTGCGTGTATGTGGACTTTTCCACTTAGAAACTTGTTAGTTAATGTAAGAATGTTAATGATGATAAATAATTTATCGAATCTTCTTGTAAGACACGTTTATGATCTGTAATAAAAAAAATTGATCAGAGGGGTTATTTCAGTAAAGATTTTGATGTCTAAATTAGTATGATTGTATTGTGATAATTACAAAAAAAGAGTTTTTTCTTAAAAAAAATAAAATTTCTTTACATTACCTGAACTTTTAATTTATAAAAAAAAATTGTGGGATCCACTAAAATTTCATGTATCTTTATTTTATTGGTGGTTTTATTTTTCATTCCACTTATTCTTAGTTCATTGGTCTACTAACAAAAGAGAGTGATTTTATCAATAGACTCAAGGCTACTATATCAATTTGTCTGATAAGTTATCAGATTTGTGTTTGCCACACTGCTCAATGTAAGATTATTTAATTGACAAATAATGATTTGCATATTATACTTAGACTGTTGCATCGCTCTCAAACATAATAATATGTCAGGATCATTTAATGAGAAGAGAGATAAAGTATTCCGGCCTGTAACCTCTTAATTCGCCCTTAATTCTTTGTTTAACTTCCATGAAACAAATCCTCTTAGTAGGAAGGGGCGAAAATGTATTTTTTGCCTCTTATCAAAGCTACGTGTTTAGGCTTTGGCAAATATACTCTGAATTGGGCAAAACTTTCTTTGGGCGAGGATTTCAAGCGAGCTTTGAATTCTCTCAGTGAGACTTATTTAATAGGTTAAATTTATCACTTTAGACTTGATTTTTAATCCTAACTTTTATTTCTTATCAGTTATATTAGTATTTAGATAATTTTTTTTCAATAAATTTTTTTAATTTTTAAAAATAATTCTATATAAATATTTTTAACAAATTTCTAATAATTTGAATATTGATTTATTATTTTAAAATCTGTAAAGTTAAAAAAATAATAAAATAAAAAATTTATGAGTTATTAAATATTAAAATAAAATTTTAAATAAAATTAAAGAGTTATAAATAAAAGTTGCAAATCAATATTTTAATAATCGGACGAGATTAATTTTTAAATTTAAGAAACTCATCTGATAAAAAAAATTATTTAAATATTAAGATAATATATTTTAAAAAAATTCACGCTAATAATGTAATTTTTTCTTAATTAAATGCTGCTCCAAAAAGAGCAAAACGACAATTACTAGGTGGTTTTTCAATTATATTAACTTTGAAATTAGAAAATTAATGTTTGTGGGAATTGGGAAGAAACAAACTATAGGATATGCACACACAGGCAGTGATGGATTTGAATCATTAGTGTCTATATGTCTGCTCTTTGAAAGACTCGTTTGTGTCATGAATAGTAATAATATTATATAGACTATACTTTTGAATAATATTCACTTCTATTATATTGCTTTGCTATTTTCATTATAGTGATTGAGACTTTTCCTTGCATTTGCTTCCTCATCGAGAGGTGCCCACACACTCATATATCTTGACATCAATTAGAATAAATCATGTATAAAAATTTAATTTAATTCATAATAAAAAGTTATATGATTTAAAATATAATTAAAAAGTAAAAAATATAATTATTTTCTATTTTAATTTTATATAAAAATTATATTTAATTTAATTTAATTCATTAATATTTATAAATGCAAGCAGACACCAAGAAAAAAAAAAGAGAAAGGAAAAGGCCAAAAAAATTACAGTTAAAGAAGCATTTTGATTGAAGAAAGAATGGATCTTATGTTTGCTTTTAGACTTTAAGAGCTTTTGGGGATTTGATAAATGATATGAGGTTTAGCTTTTAGAGGCCACAATCTTTTAAAGTAATATATATATATATATATATATATATTGCTCTTGTCTTTAATTTGGCCTATTTTTAAAAAAAAAAATTAAAGTTTCATTTGTTTGACAAAAAATATATTTTTCTGTGTTTTTAATATTTGAAACGCTTTAAAAAATATTTTTTATCAATATAAAATTAAATCATTAGTTTTAATTAAAATTTAAATTGAAATTTACATTTTTTAAAAACTACAATGCTTGATCTACTGTTTTATGCAACTGTGTGGAGTGACACAGTCACAGTTCCCTTAAGATGTGTAGGTAACTAATCACCATTAACAACCAAAAAGCCAGTCGGCAAGTCCTGGCTGGGCCAACCTGGCCAACCTGGTTTGGCTTTTAGTGAGTCATCAGCAATACCTTATTTTACAACCTGTGGATCGGCTCTAATTCTTATTGGTTGCTAGTGTATTTTTTTCCATTATAAAATATACTGATTATTATGTTATCTAATAATATTAGCTCGCGTAAAATGGTTATAAATGAACTTAATTTAGTTAAATGCACTTAAGCATATTAGGTATTAATCAGTTTAACTAGTATAAATATAATAGTATAAATCCACTTATCTTTTTTATTTGGGAGGTCTGAATCAAATATTTTTTCAATAATTCAATAAAAATAAGATTAAAAAATTAATTTCAATGAATCGAAATAATTTTTTTATAAAAAATTAAATTTAAATTGATTAAAAATAATTTTTATAAAAAAATAATTTTTTTTTCTATTTATTAATGTGGAGAGTCCAAATTCACACATTAGCTTCGTACCTAACAAGAAGTCTCCATCATTTTATTTATTTTTATTGTTATTTTTTGAGTGGACAAGTCCCAATCCTGCACCCATGATACTTGGATGATTTTTCAGTAAATCCATGTTCTTTAAAATTATTTTTTAATTAATTGTAAAGAAGGTATCACAATGAACGGCTAGATTTTGAATTATGGGGTATGAAATCAATCCTATTGGGTGATACTGGCGGATCTTGGCTTATGTCCATATCTCGAAGATTCGAAGTTTCTGGAAATGGAAAGTTGTACGTATTAGTCAAAGACTCGCAGGTAATTAATTAGCTTTTGCTTTTACATTTCATTTTTTTTTTATATTTAGTTTGATTGCAACTAGATAGTTTACTTAGCTAAACAGTAAAGGTTATATAGCAACACATCAAGATTAAAGTACAATGCGCAAATGACAAAAGCTTTTGTTAACTGTGTGACAAGTGGATGTCTATGCTAAAGTGCAATCAGCTGTGATATTTATCTTTATTTAAACAGGTACATATATAATGTCTTAAAAAGATTTTTTTTTTCTTTTAATATTAATCACTAATATTATAATTCATAACTCCTATTAAAATAATCTTATTAATTAAAATATTTCAAAAAAATACATATATACATAGTAAAAAAATACATATATGTTCATTGATGAAAAAAGTAAAAAAAAAAAACTAATGATTTGATTCTTTTTACACTTTAAGATGTTTTGAATTTTTTTTTTTTAAAATAATTTATACCTTTAACAATTTAAAATTTTTAGTGCTAATAATATTAACTAGTGCTTATGTGACATAAATGTTAATATTGTCACATAAACGCTACATCAACATTAATGACATTAAATTTATAAATTCTAAATTGTATTTGTTTCAATAAAAAGAATAAGCACCATTGCAGAGTAAAGTCCCACTTCCAGACGATCGATGTTTTGTGCGAAAATGACTGATAAATATTATCTGTGTAAAAGAAAAGGTTGTTGATTTAGTAACTGAAATGAAAGTATGAAATCAAGTTATAATATTTGTTTAGGCTTTTAATGTTAAAGAAGAAAAATAATTATTTTAGGGGAAAATTATTAATTAATTAGGGCAAAATTATTGAATATAAATTGATATATTTTTTTTAATTTTTTTTTAAGAGTTTCTCAATATTTTGGATGTTAGTAATTAGTATTAATAAAAATAAAAAGTAGCATGGATTGTTTTGTATGTGATATTGGAAATTGCAATGCCAAGACAAGACAAGTGATAAAACAAATAAAAGGCAAATAGAAAAGTAAAGGCATGGAAATAAAGTCTGGTATGGTGACAACACAGAAAACTATATTTCATGGGATTATTTCTTCTGTTTGTTCTATTTTTACAAAATGTTGTGTGATGGGTGAGTGGGGATCTATGCAATTCCCCCATACTACAATTTGAGATTTGTTGGGTCCATTATGAACAATGAAAGGCAAAAATTTACATTAAAATTTGTGGCTTTAGATTAGGCTTTCATTAAATTACAGTCTGCCAAAAAGAAAGAAAAAGTAGTTGAAAATGTGAGCAGTGAGAGCTCTTATCAAACTATGAAAAGGGTGCATAATAAGAGAATCCTTTGGGCATCTACGCATCTACCCTTGTCTTTGAGGGCCTTTTCCACCTCAGCATCACATGCTTTGGTATAGAAAATCTTTTGGCCACATTGTGATTTGTGGTTTACACGCAATACCACTATACTTTTTTAACTACTTTAATTATTTATACAACATTTTTTTTACATTATATATAAATTTAATAACAAATATCAAGTTACCTCTTGCTTAGTTACTGCTCTAATTGATGTTAATTTTTTTTTTTTTTTTGCGAAATTGATCAATATCGGATTCTAATCCGGTAAAAAATATAAGGGGCAAATCTCTTTCTGTATTTATTATTATTATTTTTATAAGACTCTATTTAAAGAAAACGAACTCTTTATCATTGGAATCATTAATAGATTGTTTTTTTCTTTGTTAAGAGGGAGCCTAATAGGATTGTCTACTATTTAGAAGAGCAAGCTCTTAATTCTTCTTTTCTTGTGAATCCTTGTGTTCAGGGTTGCTTGCTATGTTGTCCCACTTTAGAAAGTAGAAAGATGCATGAATCTTTTAATCCCCTAATGATGTCAATTTAATAGCTTAAACATTGTTTAGTTTGCTTTTAATTGGGTATATGCTTGCCCTCTTTCCTCCTTAATCACATTTTGTTGCCAATAATATCAATATTGCTTTATTTTTTCTTTTCAGCACACAAGAAATTCTTAAAAGAAAACAAAATCATTTCATGAGATAAACATTCAATTTTTAGAATAATAATAATGAGGCGAACAAATTGAGTGTTATAATTTTTTTTATTTTTGCCTTATTAAGATTAGGAATTATATATTTCAATATTATATGTTAATAAAAAGTATTAAAATTTCACAATAAATAATATGCTTTTTAAAATAAAATTATTTTTATAAAACTCAAAACAATATTGTAAAAATATATAATTAAAGTAAATTGCCATATCTGCTTAATCATTGAAGTATAGCTCAATTATACATTTTTTACGACTGTATACATATCATGGGTATCTATGAATAACTAGCTAGAGAATTAGTTTTGGTCGAATTGCAATCTAGATCCTTGTAATAAGTATAATCAATGGTACCATTGCTTGTCCTAACCAGGGCAACTTTGTTCCAAAAACTTTCCTACAAACATTATTTGACTCTCTCTAATCTAAAGCTTAAAATCCAACTTATTTTAGGCTGCAGCCTTGTAGCCCATATTTCAAGCAATACAACAGTGATACAAATCTTGATTTGTTTGGTCGAAAAATCAACAAAGATAAAGCGCTATAGGATGTATAGATTTACATGTTCATGCTCTATATAGTAGTAAAAAAATAAGAGTAACGAGTTAGCTAGGGAGTGTTTGATCATTGTTGTGCCTAAAATATGATGAAAATATTAAGAGTATTTTATCCATTCAAAATTACGCATTTGAGTTTCGTTTTCATCTAAATTTATGCTTTGATTTTCTTTTTTGAGTTTTACAAAGATCTAAGTTGTTTTTATCTCTTTCTTATGCTATTTTAAAAGTTTGAAAGCCAATAGAAAGAATTTGAATTTAGAAATGATAAAAAAAAGAGTATCAAACCATGTTAATTTTGATACACAGCCATGCATATCAAAAGTGCAAAGTTTTTCCAAGCTATTTAAGAAGAATAGCAAGAAACAAAAGTTGAAAATCTGCACAGCCGTGCAATATCAAATGGGGTTATTTGCCGGGGATTCGTGAAGATCAGGGAAGAAAAATGATGCACGGCCGTGCAGATTGAAAGTGCACGGCCTGCATGTTATTTTGGGCTCAGTTCGCGATTTTCTCTCCTGCAACATGATAGAAAAAAGCTGTAACTCTATTTTCCTAAATAAAAAGGACTTTAAGAGTTCCAAGACCTAGTTTTTTTTTTTATGTGCCTATATATTAGAAGTGTGTAATAATTTTTCTTAAATTTTTAGATTAATTCCTCAAGAATTGTGAAAGAGAGGAATTCAAGGTGAAAGATTTTCCTAAGAATTTGAGTTTATCTCAATTCAAATTAGAATATATCTTCAATAGTTTTTATAACCATAAATTAGTACAAAACTTTTAATGTTTTTAAATTGATGTTACAAAAAATTTTCATTAATTTTATTTTAATCATTAAAAAAAAATTTAATGTGAAAAATTGAGAGCTGAATGTAAATAAATAAAATTTTAGAGATTTAATAGATAATACACAAAAAATTAAAAGCAAAGGAAAAGTTTATGAAAATGAAATTAAAAAAGGTAATGTAGTACTGCAAGGCTACATCAAGCATGATGGACGGCTGATGGGGCCGCCAATGTTTTTGTCTGCGACTCTGCATTTACTTTAAATTTAATCCCTCTTGTCTTTATATTTATTTATTTACGACAAAGTTGGTGGTGTGGAAGGCAATTGAAATGAAAAGTAATTCTACAAAAATCAAAAGTTGAACTGTGCAAAATAACCTTTTTCTTTTGATTTGTGCTGCCCTGTCTAAAGGGTGCCACTACTTTAATTCTACATTTTTTGTTTATATTCTCAATCTCAAAGTAGGACATTACTAATTTCAATCTTTTCTCAATAGGATAAATTATAACCATCATCACTAAATTCTACACTTAATTTTAATAACATCACATAATTTTAATTTAATATTAAATATTAAATTTTATTTTAATAAATATAAATAATTAATTTATGATATATACTAACAATATTTTTCTTTTGTTTTTTTTTTTTTTTTACTTTTGACTTTATCTTTAATATCTTATATTAAAAAATAAATATTTCATAAAGCAAATGATTATTTTTTTTTTTATTATTATCATTAAAATATTTTCATAATTAAAATATATTTTTTTATAAAATATTAATGGAATACTGAAAATAACTAGCGATTTTTCATTTGAAATTAATATGATATTATAGTCTTTTCAAAATTTGTAATGATGATTAATTTATGAGTTACTAATTTGATAAGTATTGATAAGATTTTCTCTTATCTTTGTACTTTATATCAAATTATAGTGCTCGATGAAAAGGGAATATGATCCGGGAAAATTCTTGTTATATTTGCTGTAAGAACTTATTTTATATATAATAATTTAGTTAATATGATTTTTTATTTTTTTTATTTAATGAAAAAATATTAATTTTATTTTATTATATATATTTTTATTTTAATGAATTGATATATAATAAACCAAAATTAAAAAAAAAAAATAACTTCCAAATTTCATGATGTTTTATAATAGCATATATGTTATGGTTGAGTTGAAAATTTTAAAATTTATAAAATTTATTAAAATATATAAAATTAAAAATTTAAGTTTTATGTTTCATAAATTTATAAAATTTTATTTATTTGACATAAAAATAAAATTTATAAATATTAATTATATTTTAGTAATAAAAATATAATTTATAAAATTATTTATTCATTAAAATGAGAAATTTTTTAAAATATCACTTTTTATGTGAAATTTTAAAAATTTTAAAAATAAAAAATTATACTAAATAATAAATTTTAAATAATACATAAATTTTAATTATTTTTTATTAATTAAATAATAAATTTATACATAATTTATAAATTTTTTGAAATCTCTACACCAAAATCTTAAAACCAAACATGACTATTAATTTTTTCTTTTTTTTTTTTGAGTCATCGTCCTTTTTTTCATCGATGAGAGTAATTTATTTATCTAACAAAAATATATTTCTTTAGATATGTTAATGTGTTTTTTTACAGTTGAATTATTATTGTTTGCTTTATTTGTAATTTTTTTGAGATTTTTTATTCTTTTAAAGAAATTTATTATTTTTTATATAATTTATTATTTTTTTTATAGAAACATCTTATTTTATTCTCTTAAACTATCTATACTACAATTTATTTTATTAATTTTAAATTTATTATTTATATTTAAATAATCAAATTTATTTGAAAACTTTAATATTAATTTATGGTTTAATCACCATCATACAAAATATATTTTTATTCGAATTATCAATTCAAATTCTCTATTAAAAATTTATTCAAAAAATATTAAAAATTTAAAATTATTTTATTTTGATAATTCTTAATATATATTTTTATTTTCAAATCAAAATATATTATCTTTATCAACTGAACATTTACAATATTCTTTAAAAAAAACACATATAAATTGTAAATTGCCAGTGACCTGGATCGCTGTTGACGTTAGACGTCGGTCAACCCCCTCCCACATATATATATATATATATATATATATTTTCGTACACATAATTATTCAATGCACAAATTAAATTTTAATTCCAGATCGGTCTTCTTTATAAGAGAAAAATACAACTTCAGGTCTATGCTGGCATTTCTGCAAGAACCCAAAAGTGGAAGCTCAAATAATTGGCCAGCCAATATACAGCAAAAACTTAAATGCTTAATTTTATCAATTCGCTATTTGAAAAAAAAAAAGTATTTGAAAAAAAAAATTGTAACCCCAATTGATTATATTAGCTAAGTTAAATTAGTCCAGATCATCCGTCATTTTATATATTTCATAATTTTTTTATGTGATATATTATTTATAAAAAAATATTAAATATAATTAAATTATAAATTAATAAATAAAATTTATAAAAAAATACATGATTCGAATTAAAATTAAAATGCCAAGTGTTAGATATATATACCATGAGAATTTAATGTTTGGAAATAGAAAAGGGTTTGGTTCCTTTATTTTCCTTGCTTATGATCAATTCACACAAAAATCATTAATCCAATCTAACATTAATTCAACTCTATGAACACACAATTAACAATTATAAATGGTTCACGGGAACATTCTTTTCTTTTTTCTGAGAAAAAGTTCATATAAAGATTGTTGCACATTAAAATTGTGCTCTTGGAGAATAATAAATTAAAAAAAAAAAGAAAATTAAAAAACAGCAATACTACTGTAAATTCTCTTGACCCAAACCCTGTGAACAAGCAAAAGGTCGTTACTTATTATAATATTCATGGTAGAAAAAAGAGAGAAAGAAAAGTGAAGAAATTAAAGGTGGAAGTGAGGGAAGGACAAAGAAAGTTGGTAGATTATTGCATAAAATAAATAAAACATAGAAAAAAGTAAAAGAAAGAAACCAACCACGAGGCTGAAAAAGCAGAGAAAAGAGGAGGAAGAGACCGACCAAGAAAACTAATTAAAAGAAATTAAAGAAAAGATTAGACGGTCCCGGTAAGTCAAAAAAGCAGTGTGTAAAAAACTAAAAATTGAGTTATTTTCCGGCTAGCAATTAACGTCCATTAGTAGAGCATGCTATAAATAGTTGGAGAGGGCCAGACCGCTTAAGCTCTAACTCATACCTGTCAAAAAAGCTTATACACCAACGCTCTCTCTATTTTTAGACCCATTATATATTAACTTTTGAAGATTTTCTCGTTCCCCGAAATTAATAATCTTTCTTGCTATCAATGAAAATATTTTTATTGGAATTGTAAAAAAAAAAAAAAAAAAAAATCTTGAATCTATTGATCCTCCTGTGTTTTGCAAACCCCATTTTTATAATCTTTTGAATCTTGGGTTCTTGGATTTTTTTCTTTTCTTTTTCCACCTTAAAAAGTAGGTTCAAAACTTTATTCTTGGCTTTGACTGGGATAAAGATTTGACAAAGAGATGGAGCAGAAGCATTTCTTGTTATCTGCATTAAGTTTAGGAGTAGGGGTTGGGGTGGGTTTGGGATTGGTATCTGGGCAGAGTATGAGTAGATGGGCTGGTGGAAATGGTTCTTCTGATCATGATATTACAGCTGAGCAAATTGAACAAGAGTTGATCCGACAGGTTCTTAATGGCAGAGAAAGCGGAGTCACCTTTGATGATTTCCCTTATTACCTCAGGTAATTATTAATATTATGATTAATAGTAATGTTAATTTCCTCTTTGGTTTAAAATTAGTAGATGATTATGGTTTTAGGTTCTTTTGAGCATTTCAAAGTTTTTGAGATTGACAGCTGTATTTTGACATGAATTTTTTGTATATTTCAATCATCTGGTAAATGTTCTGTTTGGTAATCTTCTCTGCACATGCTCATAACACTCATGTCTTTTTTCTTTTTGTTTTGGGTCAAATAGTTTGCTGTTTGGGTTTTAATTAATTGCTGTTTGAGTTTTAATTAATGGGTTTTTTCTCATATTTATAGAGTTTTATCCCCGCATATAACAAAATAAATCTGCATGATCCTTTCTTCTTTATTGTTGAATTTGATTTCCCTCTTTGTTAAAGGGTTATCTTTCTAACTTAAATCTGTGTTTAGGAACTCTACTTTTTCATAGCTGTCAAGTAGGAAAGTCAAGATTTCCTAATAATATTTTTATTTTATTCTTAATACTCCATGATAATTGACTACAGTATGCCAATAATTACACAAAATATTTCTTTTCTAAAAAAAAAAAAAAAAAAAAAGTATGCTAATAATTTTTTGATATTCCAAGTCTTTAATATTGAACCTACCACCTTTTGTGTTGTTTCCCTTTTTCGTTTAATTTATGGTTTTTCAAGATTTTTGGTTTTTAGGTTTTTGGTTGTAATTGGATGTGAATCTTGTTTGAAAATTACACAACTTAGTTACAAAAAAAAATTTAGTTAATTTTTTTGCTACGAATTATGTTAAATTTCAGAATAAAAAATAAAATCTGACTTAACAATTACTCTTTCATATTACTGTTGGAGATAGTGGGAGTGGAGCTATGGTGTTGTATCAAGAGCCTTAATTTTGATATTTCCGTGAACTACATCCATGACATTGTTTTGAATAATGCCACAAGTTACATACTTTCATGCAATTGTGAAGACTACTTTTCATTTTCTGATGTTCTTATTCTTATAATGAGCAAATGCAGTGATATAACTCGTGTTTCATTGACAAGTGCTGCATATATCCATTTAAAACACTCGGACATTTCCAAGCACACCCGGAACCTTTCACCAGCTAGCAGGACCATTTTGCTCTCAGGACCTGCAGGTATGCAGTAATTTTGCATTGGAGTATATTATCTTTCAAAACTGATTTGTGACTTAATCTCACTGTGATTGTATCTTCTGAAGAACTTTACCAGCAAATGCTTGCCAAGGCTTTAGCACATTACTTTGAGTCAAAGTTGCTGTTGTTAGATGTTAATGATTTTTCCATAAAGGTGAATATGTAAATTTTCAAAGAGTCAACTTGACTTGCCATTGAATTTTACTCATATTGTTAATGTTTTCCTTGCCACAGATGCAGAGCAAATATGGATGCACTAAAAAAGAATCTGTAAGCATTCTGTGGCTTTTGCTGATAAATAAGTGTGTTTTAATGGTTATTAGTTGATTGTGAAATTTAGCATGTTGTTTCTTTCTCTTTATATTCAATTGAATGCAAGGTAACTGTATAGTCCTTTTTTATACGCGCATTCTCAACGTTAATTTTTTTACAATTCATGTCACATTCTCATTCATTTTGAGAGGAGCCAATAGTTCATTGCTTCTAGTGGTTTTCTATATTCTGATTTAGTTGCTTCTCCTTGTAGTCTTTCAAGAGATCAATCTCGGAGGTGACATTGGAACGAATGTCCAGTTTGTTTGGTTCTTTCTCAATCCTTTCTCCAAGAGAAGAAATAAGAGGTACAGAACAGCCTTCTTACTGAATGCTTTTTGCAGTTCTTCTGATTGCTTATGCTGCTATAAAGCCTGTTCAGATTCTTTTCACTTCCTCCCTGAAATGGTTTATTTTAAGTCTTCTTTCGGCTAAAACATCACGTCAGTTTGAAATTTTACTTCTCTTGATAGTACCCCTAATAAAAAATTTCTTGTAGGCACGTTACATCGGCAAAGCAGTAATTTGGATATTAAGTCGAGGTACCACCATCAAAACTTCAAGTACTATCCCCACAGTAGCCTCAGGGCTTGGCTGGTTTTGTTGTGGTTGTGGAATTGAAGTCCCATTTGGATAAATAACTCATGTCCTTATATATTGCAGGGGTATGGAAGGTATGAGCAATCATGTCAAACTTCGTAGAAATGCCTCTGCTGCCTCGGATATGAGTAGCATGTCCTCCCAATCTGCTTCTATAAATCCAGGTGATACAGCAGAATACATTTGTTTTATATACTATGGAACCTTAAAGTAACCTGATATAGAAACATATCTAACATATGCAAGCTTTGTAAATATTTATTTTATTGAGGACTGCTTACTTACAAATTGGTTAGGACAGGATGACTTCCATGTGTGTCATAATAATTCGATAGTACTTTTGGAATGAGGCCTTTTAGTTCATCTCCATCACTGCCTTATAATCTGCAAATATTAATATATTGACCATTTTTTGGAGATTTTTTTGTTTTCAGCTTCCTTCAAACAAGTAAGCAACTGGTCTTTTGATGAGAAAGTCTTTCTGCAATCACTTTACAAGGTAACATCATCAGTAATAAGTTGCTTGCTTTAAAACTCAGGTTCTTACTACAATTATGCATCCTTTAATGGTTATCTTGCACTTTTCCCTTTCGAATAACATATACAGTTGCTAGATGCAGTTTGTTCTGTATAGTGTATATACACATATATATGTAATTAACTTGTAGCTGATTATTTCAGTTTCCTGATTATTAATAGTCAGGGTGTTTGAATTCTTGCAGTCATTGGTTTCAATATCAGAAAGAAGTTGTGTCATTTTATACCTTAGGGATGTTGAGAAGCTTCTTCTCCAATCAGAAAGGATGTACATCTTGTTTAGTAAATTCTTGAAGAAACTTTCAGGTTCAGTTTTGATACTTGGTTCCCATATTGTGGACCAAGAAGATGATTGCAGAGAAGTGGATGAGAGACTCGCTATGTTATTCCCATATAGTATTGAGATCAAACCACCAGAAGATGAAACTCATCTTGTCAGCTGGAAAGCACAGCTGGAAGAGGACATGAAGTTGATTCAGTTTCAAGATAACAAAAACCATGTTGTTGAGGTACTTGCAGCAAATGATATTGAATGTGATGATCTGGGTTCAATTTGTCATGCAGACACAATGGTTCTTAGCAATTACATAAAAGAAATTGTGGTATCAGCAATATCATATCATCTCATGAAAAATAAGGATCCAGAATACCGAAATGGAAAGCTTCTTATATCATCTAAGAGGTAGATACTAGTTATTCTATTCCATGATTTACTTATTAGCTCCTTTAAATAAATAATTTCAGTATATTTTAATTACTATTCCATCTTTGGGGCAGCTTGTCTCATGCATTGAATATATTCCAAGAAGGCAAAAGTGGTCGAAAAGATACTCTAAAATTGGAGACAAATGGTGAAGTTGGCAAGGTATTTTTATGAACATATAAGAGTGATGATATGGATATTTCTTATCACTTACCTAGTTTCGTCAATTGTAGCCAACTGAAGAGGATGAGGCTATCTGTGCAAAGACTGAGTCAAAGTCTGAAACCTCATCACCTGAAAATAAGGGTGAAATAGATAAATCTGTTCCTGGAGCAAAGAAAGATGGGGAGAATCCACCTCCAGCTAAAGCACCTGTAAAGCCAAAGTGACAACTTATATAATAGAGGTCAATGTCATTTTAGTTGTCTTGCTGATTGATTTACGTTGCTTCTGGCAGGAAGTACCCGCTGACAATGAATTTGAGAAAAGAATCAGGCCAGAGGTTATCCCAGCAAGTGAAATTGGAGTGACTTTTGCAGATATAGGTGCCTTGGATGAAATTAAAGAATCACTTCAGGAGCTTGTCATGCTTCCTCTTCGGAGGCCAGACCTCTTCAAAGGTGGACTTCTCAAACCTTGCAGAGGTATATTGCTATTTGGGCCTCCAGGCACAGGGAAAACAATGCTAGCAAAGGCTATAGCAAATGAAGCTGGAGCAAGTTTCATTAATGTCTCAATGTCTACCATCACTTCCAAATGGTTTGGTGAAGATGAAAAGAATGTCCGTGCTCTGTTTTCACTTGCTGCAAAGGTCTCCCCAACTATCATATTTGTAGATGAGGTTGATAGCATGCTTGGGCAGCGGACAAGAGTTGGGGAGCATGAGGCAATGCGAAAGATAAAAAATGAGTTCATGACACATTGGGATGGACTGTTGACAAAACCTGGTGAGCGCATTCTAGTTCTTGCTGCAACCAATAGGCCATTTGACCTTGATGAAGCAATTATTAGGCGGTTTGAGCGCAGGTACAATTTCCTTCTCCCTTCACTTTTCCTTTGTTTTTTTTCCCCTTGATCAGTATTGTCATCATGATTTAGTAGCTTCCTAGTTCCTCATTAACATCTTCTCTCCACTGTTATTAACTGCTAAACCTCTAGTCTATTCCTGTTTATCGTGTTTTCATATGCTATTTTGGATAAACTATTATTACCCTTCTTAATTCCACTGTGAGTTTAGGATCTCCTTCTCTCAGTTTTTCCTGCTAATGTCCTAGAAGATTAATCACCAAGTCTAAGATCATTTGAAATTATCTGATGAAGAAGAACCATTCAAACATAATAGTTAAGAATTGCAGAAATGCATGATTGCTAACTACCTGGACACCTTTTGTGTTGTGCAGAATTATGGTTGGCCTTCCATCTATTGAGAACAGGGAAAACATTTTGAAAACTCTTCTGGCAAAAGAGAAAACTGAAAATCTAGACTTCAAGGAACTTGCAGCAATGACAGAAGGATATACTGGAAGTGATCTCAAGGTTTGTTCATTTGTTTTTTGTTTTCCTTCAAACATTCATAGTACCCTATCAAATAAAATCCTTAATCAGTTATAATCAGCTAATGATACTGACTACTTGTAAGCAGAACTTGTGTGTGACAGCATCTTATCGACCTGTTAGAGAGTTAATACAGCAAGAGAGATTGAAGGATAAAGTAATCTTCTCTCCTTGAATATTCCTATTTTGTTTTGTCTATTGATTGTCAGTATTTTTTTTTTCTGATTTGTTTCTTCAATGTTCTCTCTACAGAAAAAAAAGAAGAAAGCTGAAGAAGGCACAAGCTCGGAAGATCCCTCAAGTACAAAGGAAGAAGATAAAGAGGAACGAGTAATCAATCTAAGGCCTTTAAACATGGAAGATATGAGGCAGGCAAAGAATCAGGTAATCTTGAACATAAATTTAAGTTTTTCATTCTTCATACACTCCCATAGTATCTTGGCTGAACTCTCTTACATCTAAATTTTATGATTTAATATGCCAATAGATTTAACTTGAGATTCTCTAATTGGTGTCACGAACTCACACTGGTGTTAGTTGTTGAAAGAAATATATTCCATGTATAGAATGCTTCTAAATGAATTTGAATGCAGGTTGCTGCAAGTTTTGCATCCGAGGGATCAGTAATGAATGAGCTAAAGCAATGGAATGAATTGTATGGAGAAGGAGGTTCAAGGAAGAAGCAACAGTTAACTTACTTCCTGTAGATTGTAGAAAGCTGTCATCTTAGAAGCTTATCAGTAATAGAAAGGCGGCCAAAGTTCATGGAAAGACTATGTCCTGCAAATGAAAAACAGTGCAGCAATGAATAGAAAGCATCAGCCACTACTGCCACCAGATTCTCAGAAAGAAATACTGGCAGCTCCAGCAGAGCTTGTATCAGGGTGCAGTGTCTTCCAAAGTCCTTGTCTGATGTACTTGATGCAAACAAGAGAGGGGTCTTGTACTTGTTAGGCCATTATAAGGAAACTGAACATGACATTTTGGTACTGTAATTATATTATAAGAATGAGTGGTACTAGGAAATACACTAGGGTTTGTGGAATTTGGGAAAAACCTTCATATTGGGTTTGTTACATAATTTAATATTCTCATACATTAGAATTTGTACACTGGTCTTGTATAAACTAGTAATATACTTCTAGCTTTTGCAGAATTTATATTACTTGTGTGATCCAAGATTTGAGATTCAAAATTATACCCATCTGCGACAATCTAAAAACCCTCAAAACTTAATACAACTGCAGAATCTAAAAACCCTCAACTTAATACAACTGCAGAACTACTTGTGTGATTTTAGGAATATGAACAAACATGGAAAATTAAATCAACCCTTTTGAGAAAATTCCTTGATATACATAACTGAACAGCTCTTTCTCAATTCAATGATTCAATTCAAAACCAATGAACTGTAGTTTCATACATGGGCGGAACAAGGTGGAGACATGAGGGAGCCATGACTCTCACAAATTTTTCAAAATTAATATTTATATATATATATATATATTTTAAGATATATTAAATTTACCTCTCAAATTTTTAAATTTATTTTTAGACTATATTTTTTAAAATATATATATTTAGTCTCTCCAAATTTTAGAAATTTGTTCATTACATATATATTTTATAACTTTTTCTTATAAATTTTTTAAAAGTTTTATTTGTGATCTCTATATTATTATATTTATATATAAATAAATGTTTTACAATATAAGTACTAATTTATTTATTTTTTACGTCCATTTTTTACTATAAATTTTGATGCCTAATTCCGCCCTTGAATTCATTCACGGTGTTGCTGTACCAACCAAATGTCAATTGAGGGTTTGGACACTCTCAGGCTTCTTTTGGGAAAGGGTTATTGAGTTGGATCTCTCTTGCTTTCTCTTCTCTTGCTATCCAAAAATGTCAAATCCAACAGAGAGATATCAAAAACTAGCGTTTAAGGAGGCTCTATCAAAAACCCATCAATACCCAATAGCCTGCAAAGATCTAAGCTTGATTCTCAGAGAAGCTTATAACAAACTCCCTAAGAATCTTCAATCCATCATCTTGCAAGACATCCTCACCGCCTTTCGTCTCCTTCCTAGGTAAGTCTCCCTTTTTTGTCTATGCCTATTATCTCATTCACTCGTTATCTTGATCGATATTCTTCGTGTTTTTATCTTTGAATTGGACTTTTTCGATTGTCACCATCAATTAAACATGAATTTATACCTTTATTCGCAAAAGGTATTTGATTTTGTGATTTTTGGCTGGAAAAATAATTGAACGACAGCAATTGCCGAATTGCAGTTTTTTCATAAAGCTTTCCTTGTGATTCCCCTCTAGAACGGAGACACGCAGCGGTGTTTCAGCAGTCCATCTCCTACTTCAAAGCGTAGAAGCTACGCTGCCAAAACAGAGGAAAAATTTAGCAGTTGCAGAATTTAAACATGCAAAGGTTGCTCTTAAGAGGCGCTGTAAAGCTCATCAGGAGGAAGAAAGTAAAGTTTAATTAAGAAAAAAATTGTTAAATTAAATCTCTGATTTTGCTAAATCCACCATTAATTTCTTTCCTTTGATTTCGGCTTCAGTTACTAATGAACTACCACAAGATGTTCTAGTACACATGTTCAGCTTCCTGGACCTCCAGTCTTTAGTTTCTGTCAGCCAAGTCTGCTGGTAATTTCTATTTCCTTGAATTATAGTTACAGCTACCAAGAAAATAGAGCCTAATTCATCTTAATAACTAATACATAACTTTTTTGGCCTTTTTTGGTTGCCTTATATGAAGGTCGTGGAATTTTGCAGCTAGTAACAACCAGCTATGGGAGTCCCAGTATGCTATATTTTTCGGTAGCAAGCTTCACTCTTCAAAGCCTAGGAAGAATGGGAGACGGGGCGAGAATAAGAAGATCACTCTTTTGCAGGAAAACACAGTTAATACAATCAGTATTGACTGGAAAGAGGCTTTTAAGAAAATGTATATAGGTATTTTGATCAGACATTTTATATATGCTGCTCTAAAATCGCTCATGAAAACTCTTTCAATACCCATTACATTGTCGACAATAACTCAATAAATTTTGACGTTTGTATTTTAGGCAATTCATCAAAGAGATTAACATCTAATAGAGGATACTGTGGTCAATGTGAAACGATAGTTTGGCTAGATAACATGAAATGCTGTAATGGAGACTGCATAAAGCAATATGTAAATCAGCAAATCATACCTGTTTCATCTCACCAGGTATTCTACATACAATGCTTGTTTTAATTGGATACAGTTATAGCTTTGTTGGAAAAAAAGTAAAATAAAAAATTAAATTCATTATAATGCCCTATCCTCCTGCTTATTTCTTTATTGCATTTTTAGAAACCTGATTGCTACCAGTCTTATACTTGCTCATGCATTGATAATTTTTCAGGTTGTTGATTATTTGTTAAATGGTTGGTCATCAATAATGTCTTCTTCAGACAGTGATAGTGAATCAGATGAAGGGTTGATTCCCAGGTTATGGGCCTACCCCAAGCACATTGGTTGATTTATCACAATAATTAATTGATATAATGTGAAGCTTTCTTGTTAATTATTTTTATTTGTCCTCATAGTTCAGTTCCGACCTTTCAGATATTTGATGTCTTAAAATTAATGAAGGTGTCTTATGTAGTTGATCGCTGCAGAAATTGTGTATTCTCATTCCCATGGTTAAGCTTGCTTTCTAGCTTTATAGAAATTGTGCAAGAATTGTTAAGCCGAAAATCTGTCACCTATAATGCATTAAATTTTAAGAATTATTTTAAAATAATTAATTTTAAACAGATATTATTTTTATTATTAAAGAAGAATAAACAGTTGAAATCTAATACTAAAAACATGGTTGTTCATCATTCAAGTTAGGATTGTTTATCAAACTCCAAGTCAAACACTTTTTTTTTTTTTTTAATTCATGCATAAAAAAAAAATTATATTAATCAATGAAAAATTGGTCAAATAATCTAATATCCTTGTCTGCATAAAGCCAAGGTCAATTTTCTTTGAGATAGCTAGGCACTAATTTTTATATCAAATTATATTGAATTATGATGTTTTCATAATTTAAAAATGTATAAATACTTTTTATTAAAATTAATTTTTTAAAATTAATTTTTTTATTCTTTTTAATAAAAATTGAATTCAATTTCACTAAAAAAAAAGTCATGTAGTAATTTAATTTTGAAGATAATTTTGGAATTGATTAGACTAATTTAAGGGCCTATTTAACTCTAAAATTTATTTAAATTTAATTAGATATAATTAAAAAATTACATAAATGTGAGTGCTGTGGAATGGTATATTAGAGATTATGGGACATCAAATAAAATCTTAACAAACAAAGTTTAATAGAGTGTTGATATGGAGTAAAAGAAAACAAAGTTTATAATTTCTCTTAGAAAAATGAAATTTTTTTAATTTATAAAGAGATAGAAAATAAAAAACAATACAAATAAGAGAATATATAGAATTCTTTTTCTTAAAGAATAAAATTGTTAAGAAAAAGCCAGTATTTAGTTTTCAATTTTAAATGATTCATATGTTTACTAATACCATCAATAAAGCTATAATTTTTGTAAGAAACAAAATTTATTTTTAAGAATATAATTGCTTAATATCCTTTGAAAAAATTAAATCAGCCAACTAATATAAAACATTATATAATAAAAAATAAATTTTGTTACAATTTTATTCACTTTTAAATATAATTTTATTCATATATTAATAAATTGCTATAATTGTATTGAAACATATAGATTATTCTTATATATTTTCTTGTAATAAGTATCAGTACAATAAAGATTTCATGAGATGATATTATAAAAAGTAGAAAATTTTATTGTATTGATTAATTTAGATAAGTATAATTAAAATGGAATATATATATCATTAAAAGTAATACATGAAAATCTTAAATATTTTTTTAAATTACTTGAGTTTCATTTACTTAATACATAGTTCAAAAGATATATTAAAAAAAAAATAGATTTTTCCATTTACTTTATTATTATACAAATAAATTTAATAATAATTAATTAAATTCAACAACAAAAATTGAAACTAACCTAATCAATTGAAAATTTTCACATCATTATAATCGTGTTGAATTAATAGTAAAATAAAATATAAAATATTTTAAGAATCAATATAAGTTATTCTTAAATAAGAAATTTATATATATATAATTATTAAATCATTTTTTCAATATAAATCAATAAAAAAATAATTAAACGCACGACTAGTATTCCCAATAATCCCCCCATTCTGTCAGCTAGTACTTGATTGCCTTATGAAATGAAATGTTGTGAGCTTTAGAAGGGCTAACAGTGGTCAGTAATGTTTTCTTCTACATCAGGTTGAAGAATCACGGACTCACAGTCGACAGCCATGGCTTTTTTTGTTATTTGTTAACAATTTGTCATCGAAAAAGCGAGTATTAATAAAGTACAATAATTCACTTGGATCCAAATTGCTTCATCAGATAAATGAAAATTTCATAGTTCATTGATTTTAATCAATCTATGGGCATCCTAACACCCAAGCACAGAGTAGGAAACTTTCTTATATGTATCAGTCATGTAACTGCACTTAACAGCACCTTAACAGAATTGCATTGCCAAAAAGATAAAACTATAAATGAGCCTAGCCAGTGGCCAACAATAAATCGTTCTCTAGTCCTTCTTCTTTCCCGTCAAATGCGCTATTGGAATTTTACTCAAAACCTTTTCATCAAACACTGCATACTGCTTCTTGATCTCAATCCACGCCTTCTCTGCAAATGGATCAACCTGATCCTCGTATTTCTCATAGGCCGCCGGTACAGTGTGCAGCAAAACAAAGGCTGTTTGAAAGAATTTTGTAAATGTCAAAGACTAGCGGCAATGAACTAGTATCTTGCATCTAAATTTTCAAGCAATAATCCTTACCTATGTAGAACAAGGTCAAGAAATTGCACCAACTGCCAACAATAGACAGAACCCACAAGCTGGCAATTACCTGACAATCACAGAAGTATTATATCGCATAGTTGTTAGCATACAGTCAACATCCTTCAGCTCATATAAGATGAACAAATGCAACTACAACCATTTGCCGTGAGTGTAAAATGGCACGCCAGGTGAACTTGGAAAATGATAGGATTTGACTAGTGTCAAATGATATACAATGCCAAGCAACCAACATATACAACTCTAATCTCCAAAGGTGAAAACTATACAGCAAAGGCCAACTTACTGTAAGAAAAGTCTTCACATCTCTCCCAGCTGCAATGTCGATCAGGATCGCCAGTGCTCGGTTGATTTCAATTCTAAGTGCAGATGCAATTTCAAGGACTTTTTTTTCAGGAAGTACGATTTCAGGAATTTCAGGTGGGGACCTAATAAAGTAACACAACAAGTAAGTAATCACTAATCAGGAAAACCACATTGCTAAAACTGAAAGGTGGAGAAAGTATCTAACACCGTACTTGTTAACAAAGGTGGATGCATTTGACCATAAGAAAAGGATACCAAGAGAGAGTATTAATATATGACAAACTAGAGTGACTAAGTGGTATTCAAGCAATTCAAAGAAAACCCAAACTGCAGTTGCCCCACCAAGCACAATTGCAGAAACTTTTTTGTTCCTCCATAGGAGAACATCAGCAGCTGCAAAAAAAAAAAGCATGCGAGGAAGACAAAGATAAACAGTTAATAGAGTGAGAAAGTTCTCTAAAATAATATTTATTAAGACACTGTTTCGGAAATTTAAAATAACAAAGCTAGTCAAGCCAAAAGATTATCAATTAGCTCATTAAACACTAATTTCTTTTGCTTTTCCCAACTAAGGAACCATGTTATAGTTATACTGCATACCAGAAACTATGCTGTAACGACTTCTTTATTTTCTAAAGACTGAAGGTGTGCTGGAGGATCAAGGGTTCTTGTGCAGGCTTTCACTTAAATTTTTTTAATGCTACGAATGGATGGAAAGATTTTGAACAAGTGATTTGGAAATAATTTTAGTTTAATTTTCTTAAGTGAAGGTTAGACCCATTCTTTAATAATTTACATTCATGAATATGATTGAGAATTTATTTGAGGTTGATTTTAAAGCACTGTAGGGTGTAGCATAATGAAATAAAGCATTACCATTCAAATAAATAAAACACAACAAATAACTGCTACTGTAGTAAATTCTTTGGAAGCCATACTACCCCCAATTGCTTAATGCTCTTTTGGACAATGACTTCTGAAACAGGAACAAAAATCCCTCACAATTTCTAAAGAATCAAATAGCAACATCGTCTCATAAAGATGCTAAAATATTGATGCTATTATTCCCATTCCACAAACTTTAGAATCCAATTCTGAATAAGGGGCTAGTTAACAAAGCTAAAAATAATTGTCAAAAACTGAAAAGCAAAAGGCATGTGAAATTACCATTCTAGAATTGTTCATCTAAACCCAACAGCACATTAATTCATCAAACAATCACAATAGAAAATGAATAAATTATCGGAAAATAGTCTTAAATGTTAATGAAGAGAGCGAGATGGTACGTTTTCCACCGCCTAAGACCTTGTGGACTGGTGTCTCTCGTCCAAATAGACGAAATATCTTCGATTTGACAGCGTCGACCTTCGAGAGCTTGTCGTCATCGGAATCCGAGGAGGAAGAAGAATCGTTACCATGGATCTTCTCGGTGATTTTATCCATCAACGATTCAACGACTGATTCGGGCTCACCTCCGCGGTCCACCATATTTGCCGCGAAAAACAAGAGAAATTTGTGTCTATGATAGAGAAAGCTTTACAATGCGAGAGGAGATTTTTCAGTATTTATTTATTTTTTTGTTTGATAGAGAGAGCAGGGAAGGGGCGTTCTAGATATGGAAATAACGGAAACGGAGCAAGGTGGCAGGTGTCTGAGCAAGCATCATAAGGAAATCTACTGTCACGGACTGTCATGAGACTACCCATAAACTTTCACGTTCTTTTTGCATTTTTTTATTATCCACCAACCACGGGGAATTGTCGCGCCACCTAACACAGTTTTTATTTTTATTTATTAATTTTTCCTCTTCCATTTTTATTAAATCAAATTAAATTAAGACGATATGAGTAAAAAAATTTAATATTTAAATATAAAAAAAATACATAATTTTTATTAGCACAAACATTACAATTCTTATATTTTCTATTAGCATATAAATAGTAAGGCTTATCCGTATAATTTTTTAAATTTCGTTTAAAATTTTTAAAAGATGAATTAAATCAGTGATTTTATAAAATTAATTGATATTGCACACATTTAAAATAAATTAATATCTAATTCCAATTTTGTAAATTTAAAATATTAATTTTTAATATCATATTACTTTTGTGGTTCCTAAGACGTGACATTGATAAATACACAAAAATCAACTAACGAAAATTGTCTGTGATATCAATGGGATGGGATGCTGTCACTTCAAAATGGTCAATGATGGATCAAACTTCCCATCGCTGGCGTTTCCAATTGAAGTGAAAAAAAATAATTGTACCGACGTGGCAGCATGTGAGTGGTGGAAAGGGAACAGAATTGCAATGAGTTGACACGTGGTCACGTTTGAGTTGATCATTTTATGTGCTGACATTGGTTGGCTGTCTCTGTGGATGCCAACCAAAAGGATCTTCATATTGGAGTGGGCTAGGCCTAAGGAACGGGAATAGGGAAATGACTAACAGCCGGACAGACCCAAACCGAGAAACCAAAAAACAAAGAGAAATTAATTATGGAAAACAAAATTAATATCCCCTCCTAAAATAAATATTTTAATTGTAAAACATATTATTATGAAGAAAAAAAAAATTTAATTAATTTTAATTTTACTAATTTATTTATTATTTTAATTTATTGATTATTTTAATTTTTTTTTATTTTTTAATTTTTTCATATTTTATATCTCTTAATTAATTTTTAATTTTTCAACGTATTTTTAATGAAAACATTATTATCAGTTTAAAATAAAATATAGTTTAAATTAAAAAATAAAATAATTAAATTAGGACATTCTAAAAAAGAAATTATAATATTTATTTTAGAACGAATGGAGTATTTAATATACATTTTGATTTATATTTTTTAAATTAATAATTTTAGTAATATATATTTAAAAAATTGAAATATTTTATAATATAATAATTTAAAAATTAAAAGAGTGTCATCTTACTTAAAATATTAAAAACTATAATATAAGAAAAAAATTATAATTTTATAATATAATGTTAAAGTCTTGAATCAATATTAAACTTTAAGAATCAAATTATTAATTTTATATTATACACAATTCACAATATATTGATTGCAAAAACATTTATTATTATACAAAATTCATAATTCACTTTTCTACAGTTAAGAACTATTAGTTGAGGGAGAAAACTTGGCGCCCTTGAAATCTTGAATTAACTAGTTTACTAAAATATTAAATCAAAGGGATATAAAGAGAAAATACAAAGTGTGGTATGTTAAACAGGAATTAATGCTTGGCTCTATTGAAATTAGTAAATAGAAGCACCGAAGCAGCTTTAAAATTATGGACATATATGAATCAAGAAATGAACAATGGCAATTTGCAAAAGGAAATATGAGAACGAATTTACCAATTTTGATTTGCAGAAGGAATGAATGCTTGGCTTCGACTTCTGCCTTTCATTACTGCCTCTTTGTTCGGCTTCAACAGCCAGGGAAACTTCCATGCCAGTTTCAGCCTTTTCAGGGGTACCTAAATTCAATCACGGATTCATGAGTATATTCTATATTCTTTAGAATAACCCATCATCCTGGAGAATATGCCTGTAGGTACTTTTCCAATTAGAATAGATAATAGTCCGTTTTGGGCCTTAATAACTTAGTATTCCCTCACCTGGACCGGCCCATTTTTGAGTTTTAGGGGAGGCCAATACTCCGGACCCGGAGTGTGTAGAGAGACAATTATAAAGATGGTGAACGGTGATTAACAGTTCCCTAAAGTCTGAACTAGTGCAAGTTAGAACTAAATCGTTAGTCCATTCTGTACCAAACACAGAGACCCCAAGCGCTTACAAAATTAGGAATAATTTGACTACTAGCCATCCATTTATGAATTCTTCTTTTTTTTTAAAAAAAAGACAGATAAACTGAGACAGGGACACAAGGCATTAATTTTGATATCCGAATATAGACCCACTAATATATTTTTTTTTATACAAAGGAAGAAGAAATAACAACTGCGATCCATGAGCTCAAAAAGCTCCTATCATATAATTGCATCAAATCCTGTAGAAAATCTTCCAAAATATGATATCCACTAATTAAGGTCTCATTCAAAATCTTATGGAGCAAGCCAATTTGCATAATAACTGCGTTCTCTAAAAATGCGTCTAATAATAAAATGCCAATTTCATCCTTGTATATCTCAAATTTACCTAATAAAGATATCAAAATTCATATTATTTTGGGGTTGAGGGGGGGGGGGGGGTTTTTTTGTATTTTTATAAAATAGTCCCTTATGTATCCTATTTTAATTATTTAAAAAATTTTATAAAATTTTTAAAAAATTATAAATATAATGAATCCATTAATATATTTTTTATACTAAATAAAAATCATTTGGACAGCTAAAAATGTATTATAAATGCGTTAAATTTAGACCGTTAAATATAATGCATAAAATTTATAATGCATTTTTAGCTGTCCAAATGATTTTTGTTTAGTATAAAAAATATATCAATAGATTCATTACATCATACGTTATCAAAATATAATTTTTTAAAAATTATATAAAAATTTTTAAATAACTAAAATGAAACACATGTTTACACAGCAGCCCCCTCAATCCATGATTTTGACTCCTAATATATAGATTCACTAATATTGTTCTATGCATTGACGACTCAAGCTAAATGAAATAAATAATTATCTCGTTTAAAAATAATAAAAAAATTATTAGATAAAATAAAAATATATTATTCATATTCATTTAAAATTAAATTTACTTGTGATTAAAATAAATACACATTATATAAATTTATTTTTAAATAAATAAAAAAAATATATTCTTATCCAACCTAATAATTTTTTTTAAGAATATATTTTATAATTCAAAATAAATAATTTCAAACTGTTCTATGTTAATAATAAAGATTAAAAGAAAAAGCAAGGCACAAATAGAATGCCAAAGTTGTGGGCATAATTTTATGATGTTCATCGGATCAAAAAAGAAAAATTAAGCATCACTTTAATTAAAAACAGAGTATAATAGAAAAAGAAATGTATTGATGTTACTTATTATAATTAATTTATTTTGATAATGCATCAAATTATGGTATTTGCTTTCCTCTCAGTAAAGAAGAAATATGTTAAAAAGTCAGCCCAATCAAAGACGTGCACGCCACAAACTAATGGAGGAAAAGAGGAATGAAGTAACTGAAATCATTGCAAGGAATCCCTCTTTTTTTTTAAATTTTTATAAAACTAGTTACATTTTCTTTGTTATTTTAATAATTATCCCATCAAAATTCATTGAAATTTGAAACTGAAACCATATAATAAAAATTTCAATCATTTTAACATTGAAATGTTGGCCCATGGACATGACTATTTTATGAATGTTTTGATGAAACAATCAATAGTTTCCAAAGGATTGAAGAATGCATCATGCAAGGTTCACTAGGATCATTTACTAATGATTTAAATCGATTGCGTACCAAAAATAATTTAACTTATGCCTTATGACAGAAATGCATATCACATAGTAAGATATATTTTTTAAGGGTATCTTATTATTAAAGAAGAAATATTTTTTATAAAATATCACACTTACATGAGTTACATTTTTAATTATTAAGAAGAAAATTTGATCTCAAAATTTCTTTTTAAGAAATTTTATATTTTACCATCAAGCTAAGCAATTGGTGGTAAATGATGGGTAATATGTTTCACTATAAACCATCTTCACGCATGGATGCCACTTATTTTTATTGGACTATCTTAATATAATATAGTACACCATTAAAAAATTAAAAAAATAAAAATAAAAGGGGTAGAATAAAGATGAGCCAAGAAATGTTTACAAGTCAAAGCTTTAATTTGGCAAGACTTGGGTCCTTCTAGGGCTATGGCCATAAAAACTGTAGGGTTAAAGGGGTAGCAGTTGGGACTGTCTTTAAAGCTTGGGGTCCAAAAGCATGACATGCGTGCCCCAGCTGCACCACCAATGCCTTTGCCTTGTAAAACAACCCAATTTCAGACTCAGCAGCAGATCTTTTGAGACTCTTTCTCTGGAAAAAAGTTAAAGTTTCTTTCTCTCTCTCTCACAATCTCTGTACAGTGCAATGTTACTAGTGTAACATGACCTTACGTTCCCTACTCTGTTTGAATGAAGTATTTTCTTTTTGTACTTTTCTCTTTTATTTTTCTTTCTCCTCTTTTTGGAAGTTTCCCATCACTCTCCTCCTCCTCCTCTTCACTTTTGAAACCAAATGACTCCATGACTCCATGGCCTTTGTTCAGATAAAAAGGAAACTCTTTCAATTTTCACTTTAAACCTTTCCTTTCCATTCCTTTCCCTTCTTGGCTTAATTAATGGCATGGACACATTTTATTTTAAGTAAAATTTTGACCAGATTATTAAGTAAACCAATCTTTAATGATCCATTACTCTACTCATAATTATTTAATTTTTAATCAACTTATGAGTGCAATAATACTCATGACTCACGTTTCAATTTCCATTCTCAATTCCAATTTTTAATGATCTATCACTCAGTTTTTGATTCAACTTTGTATTAAATTGCTAATGTATGTGATGTACTCATGTACATAATATTTTTAATAAAAAAATTCATTATCGATGCTTAACATTTATATCAATGATATCCAAATTAAAATCGCTGGATCTATATCTTAAAATTAAAAGCCTTATATTTCAATCCCACTTATTTAGACTTATTTTCTCAATATGAATCCCATAACACATGCAATTGACATATGAAAGTATATTATAATAATTATTATGATATAAGGCAATCATTTGACTGAAAAATTGATATAATAATAGGATTTGCAGAAAACAATTAGGTGCTACTTCAAAATTTAAACTCGATAAGCAATTACAAATCAACAATTGACATTTAGATTTTTAATTTTTAGTTAAATTTTTTTTTATTGATCATTCAAAATTACAATGAAACAGCCTTGAATCAAACAGACTGTCACATGGATTAAAACGGTGATAGCCCTGTAACCAACCAAATATACTTGGCGTGTGGAGAGTGCATGGGTGGGGGGGTGGGGGTGGGGGTGGGGTGGAAGGAAACAACAGCACTTGTTCAGTAGTCAAGTTCAAAAAGTGCTGTAAATTCTGCAAACCTGCAATGGTACGAGGGTCTCTGTAAATCTATAAGACTACGCGTAATTGGGCTTTAGTCTTTTACTAGCTATATTATATATATATAGATAGATAGTTCTCTGCCAAGAACGATTCTCCTTCTCCTATAAGGTCAGCCTCAGACTGTTAAGGCTGTGAGCCACGTAAACATCTTCCATGTTAATTAAAATAAAAAGGGAAAAAATGTGAACAAAAGCAGCCCTCTCTTTACCCATTGCAAAAGCAGAGAAAAGCTTACCTCACTCCCTCTGTTTCTTTTGAAACTCCATTATCAATGCTGCAATAACAAACATATATACATTCGCCCACATACACAAACACAAACACAAACAAAGCCTAAAACGAAGTGCGAAAGCTGTCTTTATCTCTTATCCTCTCCCCGTTCCATCTCTCTCGCACCCCACTATAAATTAAAATACTTTCATAAAACCCTAATAAACACACTACCAGTTCTCTCTTTTTCTATATTTTCCCTTTTCATTTCACCATGGAAGCTCTCTACTTCCTCAAGTTCTGGAGACCCACCACCAACGCTATCACCGCCAATAACAACAATGATCATCGACCTTCTAGTGGAAATAGTGACACTACCCAGATTGCGACCGCTATGGTCAACAAAAATGATGAGTTCAATGAAGAGGAAGACTCTTTCTTTGAATTGGAGCTTACTGTGCCTGATTTTGCTCACAATAAATGCGAAACCAAAAACACCAGCACCCCACTAGACACCGATAGCAACTTATTTGACTCTAAGCAACAAACACTCCACAACTTGCCCAACAAAGCCTGCAATACCCAGCACAATTTTCCACCACCAACCGTTTCACTGTCTCCTACTGATCTTCTCTCTAAAAGGAAGATCATCCCTATTGAGCCCATCTCTAAACCTCAATCTCCTATTTCTCTGCTCAAATCAGCTCCGAGATTTCGAGTCCTCATGTTCAAGAAATCTAAGTCAAAGGCAGGCCAAGAAACAGGGAAAACAGAGGTTAAGGGCGTTTTTGTAGATAACCCAAAGAATAAAAAGCAAGAAAGCAAGCTTTTCACTGTTAAATTCAAGCTTAAAGAAGCCGCAAGTGTACCCATTTTCACCAGAGAGAACAGTTTCAGAAAGCAGATCTCTGATGATTCATTATCTGATGATTCTACCAAGCGATTCTCTAAAGAAGTGATACAAAAGTATTTGAAGCTAATCAAGCCCCTGTACATCAAAGTTTCCAAAAAGCAAACTGAGAAGCCCAAATTCTCAGGGGAATTATCAGTGCCATCGCCTTCATCATCACCGGCGACTATGCCTTCTGGTTCGCCAAAGAGAGAGAAACAGGGGAGTATTCCAGCAGGGATTCGAGTGGTGTGTAAGCATTTGGGAAAGAGCAAATCTGCATCGGCGACCACAGTTCTGCCGCCAACGGTTTCTAGGAGAGATGATTCACTACTTCTACAGCATGATGGTATCCAAAGCGCCATCCTGCATTGCAAGAAATCATTCAATTCTTCTAGTTCTAGAGGTACATATCTTAATATTCATTCATTTGTCCCATTTCTTAGCATTTTAAATTTCAATTATTTATTAACACTTCTGGTTTTCAATCAGATTCTTTTCTGTTGTCGAGATTTGCAAGTGATTCTTTGTATGAGAAATCAATGGCTTCGCCAAGAACATCCCCATGTAGAGAACGAAATTAATTAGCAATTTCAAGCTTTATTTCTTTGTCTCGAGAGAAAAAGCGGGAAATATATTAATGAAATTGAAATCTATACAATGAAAAGAAATTGAATAGGGGGCTCTGTTTGTGTTTTGTTGTAAAGAAACGAAAAAAAAAAGTTATTTAAAAAAAAACAGAAAGAATCAAAGGAGCCAGGTAAGGTAGGTAGAGGTTAGTTTTCTTGAACCTTATTAGCCATGGACATGATGGTAAATGAGGACAAAAAGGTTCACCTGTAGTTGTCTGTAAAGTTTGATGTGTCATTATGAGAAATTTGAAAGCAGGTATGATATTGGATCTTTTCTTTTCTTTGTGTATCAGTACCAATATCTGTGTGTGGTCTTGTATTCTGCAGTTAGACATCATATTTCTTTTGAAATATTAGCTTATTTGTTGCTCAAATAAAAGATGTGATCATTTCTCCATTTGAAAAACCGGAAAATGACCATTGCTTCGCTACTGTTTTGCAAGGAAAAGTTCTACATTTTGTTCCATTAGTTGGACTATATACGAGTGCAAGTTCTTCATGAAATACAATTGAACGAAGTTCCAATTTACTAGTTGACAATTTTAATAGATATAATGCAAGTTCTTCAATCAGCCAATTAAGAGTTTATTATTATATTTATTGTTGAGTGATCATTGAACTTTTATTTCTAAATAGATTTCAATTTCAATAATAGAGGCATAGAATTTGAAGTATGGCAATGATGCCAAAGATTCTCACAATTTATTGGACTTAAAAAGTTACAATAAAATGAAAGGGAGACCAAGTTACCAACAGGATGCAGGAGTTTTCTAAACAGTATCATAATGGCGCTTTAAAAAGTAGTTTAATACAATAACAAAAAAATCATTTTATCTTGGTGTGAGCTATATAGATATTTGTGAAAAACTCAAATAAATTTTACTAGAGTTTCAAATAGTTATTTTTAAATTAATTATAGTAATTTTTGTTGTCGTTATTCAGTTCACTTGTTTTCTTTCTTTTCTTTCTTAAAATTTATTTTCTTTTTCTATTTTATTTATTCATTATGTAAAATTTCTTAATCTCTTCGTCACTTGGTTTTATTTTCTAAGTCTTATTTTTTTTTTTAATATTTCTTTCCTCATCTCTCTCTCATTATTTTGATATTTTTATTTCTTCTTTTGCGACTTTTCCTTCTGATTTTTCTTTCTTGAAGCACATTTTATAAATTTTTATTTTTTCTTCTCACTATTAGCATTTTTTAATCTTGGTCTTGTTGGAGACCGTCGCCATCCGTGATTGTGATTTTACTAACAGAAAGTTTATCTTATTTTAATTTTTTTTTTCTTAATTAGGGTTTTTAGTTTATGATTTTGGTTTTATTGTTTGAGTTAACTGTCTCATTATTATTTTCTTTTATTTACTTCCTCATAAAGAAATTTTACTCTTCTTCTATAATTTTGTTGAATTTTCTATTAAAAGATTGGATGGTGAACAAAAGTGAATTTGATTAGTTCATGATATGTTAATTAATTATTTATCATGTTTTACTTTTTATCTGTTAAATTTAAAAATTGTATCTTTTTATAAAAAATTGTGAATTTAGTATATTGGTTTAAATTCATTATATGGGATGCGAATTACATTGGATTTGGAAGTGAATTGGTTTAGGGTTTAGGGATTTAAATAGATTTTGATTTTGTTGTTTGAAATTGGAGATGGATACTGATTTAATATGTTAATTTGACTGGCAAATATTCAAATTGATCTGCAGTAAAATGGTGAATAGTGCAGCATATCGGCATTAAACTCTTTTAATTGTCACAAAATTGCACTTTGTTCTCCAATAAGAATAATGTTGTGAATTTCTCAGCCTAATTAAGTGGTATGTTAAAAAGGAAAAAAATATAAAATTTTATAAAGATAACTTATATTTTGTAAATTATACTATTTATAAAATAATACATTGTAAATCTTAATATTTTATAAAAAAATATTAAATATTAAAAAAATAACTTTTATTTTGTAAATTTTATGATTTATAAAATATTACACTATAAATTTTAATATTTTATAAAAAAATGTCAAATGTAGTAAATTGATTAATTTATTATTTTTAATTTCCTTAAATTTTTTTATTCCTTTCATATTATTACTATTTTTTAATTAATAAAAATATTCTAAATTTTTGTTTCACAATATAATTTGGAAAAAAATATTCCAAATCATAATTTTGGGTTTAATTTTTTATATTCTTATTATTACTAATTTTTAAATTCCCTGAAAAATATTTTTTTATTTTTATTTATATTATTACTACTTCTTAAATTAAAAAAATATTTTACATTATTGTTTTAAATTATAATTTGTCCAAAATTATTTCAACTTACAATTTTTTTAAAAAAAATCATATTTTCATATTGTTACTATTTTTTTTTCCTCGTACAATTTTTAAAAAAAATCATATTTTCATATTATTACTAATTTTTTTCCTTCATATAATAATTATACTAAATTGGTTAAATTAAAAAAAATTATCTATAATGATCTATAATAAAAAAATTAGTATAATTTTTTCAATAATCTCATGTAAAGTATTCCAAATTATTATTTAACTTGAAGAAAAAAAATATTTTTTTATTTTTTTTTTTAATTATTTTTTTCATAAAACATATTCTGAATTATTATTTATAATTTGAGGAAAAATATTTTTTCAATTTTTTATAATATCACTAATTTTTTTCTTCATAAAATTATTCCATTTATTATTTACAATTCTAAGGAAAAATATTTTTTCATTTTTACTATAATTAATTTTTCTTCATAAAATAATTATTATTAAATAAAAATTAATTATTATTTTATTATATATTCATTTATTAATTTATTTTATATTCATTTCTCCTCAATACATAGTTTAATATTTATTTTAAAGAAAAATAAATTTTAAATTAAATATTTGGACGGAAAAAACTTAAAATATTTATAACTGATAATTATGAGTTGTTTATAAATTTTTACTATAAATAATATATTATAACTATATAAAAATCAAGTAAATGGTCACTGTAGAAAATACCTTTTATATGATATCTGCTGAAATTTGAAGTTTATTTTTTGCTTAAAAAGAAAAACAGCACGGCTACAGCAGCAGTAGCCGTTTCTCTGTGAGTCTGTCCCTTGCCACAGGCCAACAATCCCATCAACTGACGAAGAAATGAATATTCAAATTGTCTCCTCACCTGGACTGGATCTCCTAGTCTGCAGCAGCTAGGAAACTGCCAGGCATCTAAACTCTCTTTTTCAATCGTCTAATTGAGTTCTAGTAGTATTTTAGCTGGTGACGAACTAATTCTTTGAAAGAACAATGTGGGGTTTCAATTTTTACAATCAAATGGTAATTTTGACCTTTCTTACTGAATTCCAATTTCCCAACAGTTTACTGCCTATGAATTTTTTTTTTTTTTTAGTTCAATTGAGACATTTGACTAAAAAAAATTTACCATTATTTATAACTCAGATATAAAAGGGGTTGAATGTTTTGATAAAAAGAAAAAAGGAGCGAAAAATTAGGTCTAATTTGGCACCGTTTATGAAAATAATTTTTTCTATTGAGAAAAGTTATTTTTTTAAAAGTGATATTTCTAAAAGTAATTATCTATATATTTGTGTTTGGTAAAATATAATTTAAAAACTGCTTATAAACTTATAACAGTATTTTTATCTATTAATTTTTTAAAATTAGCTACGCGTTTAATTTAAAATTCAGTTTTTCTGAAAAATTCAAATTTCTAACTTATTCAAAAAGCTGAATTTTAGCTATCTGGATAATTGCTTTTATTAATTTTGATATTTACCAAACACTATAAACTGAGCTAAAATCAACTTCTCATCCAAAAAAAAAATTTTTTTTTTTTTCAGAAACTGTGTCAAACGGAAACTTAAACAATCAAGGATTTAATATTATATTAAGGATTTTAATTAGATAATCAAGGATTTAATATTATAATAAGGATTTTTAGTTCTATTGTACGTTTTATTTTATATTTTTTTATTTATTATATCACTTATTTTTTTAATATTTTAATAATTAATAATTTTTCATAAATAATATCACTCATATAAAATAATAAGAAACAAAACATAAAATAAAAATGAAAATAGTGGATTCAAATTGTTTATATTGGTGGGTTGTAGTGAAATATTGGGCACAAAAAAATAACACTTATCATGGAAAATTGCTCTTTGCTTGTGTGCACAAAGACAAGAAGAGATACATATGCACAAAAATCTATGGCATGATTTTTATAGGATGCAAATTCTAACAAGAGAAGAAACATAAACATAAATAAATAACGGAGAGTTGAAATTGTGTACAGTAGTAAGAAATTTCAAAGGAGAATAAGAAGTGAAATAATATGTTTGTTTTTTGTGCTGTGATAATAAATGAGATGAGGACCAAAGAGCCTGCAAAAATCTCTGCAACTGCAAGATCCCATAGAGCCAAGAAAAACCAAATTTCCAAAGCACCACCATGATGACAAGAAATGCGAAATCACCAGAAAACATAACCCCACAACCCTTTTCAACCTTTCAGAACCCCACATCCCATTTCAGCCTTTCATAACCCCACACTTCACCACCAAACACCAGGGTCCCTCAATTTTTTTTTCCCCTCTTTACTGGGCAATGGGATTAATTAGTCTTTATTTAAAATTCTGGTTAGATACTATATACGTTATACCCAGAACAGACCAGTTAGCATTTCAAGAAGCAAATAATAATTCATTATTCATATCAATCGAACTTATTTTAAATCAATTTATCACTTCATCATTGCTTTGACACTATTAAATATAAACTTCATATTATAAAAGGAAAAAAATTTATAATATTTGTTTATTAAATTCATAAAATTTTATTTATTCATATTGAATTTTTAAATTTTTTTTCATTTAGAATTTTTATATAATAAAAATAAAATTAATGAGAAACTATATAATAACAATATATGTGAGAAACTATATAATAACAATATAAAAATTACATTAATTTTAAAAATTATATCATTTAGTATATAAAATTTGAAAAATTTAGAGATATATATATATATATATATATATAAATCATGTTTAATTTAAATAAAGGTATTATGAGAATTTAATAGTTGATTTTATTAAATGAATTAAATTTTTATAAAATATTTTTTATTTTAATATGATTTTATTTTTTTTTAAATAACTATTTTATCTTTTTTAAATCAAAAGTGTGAAATTTTATTTTATTTTTCTAAATTTTAAAATTAAGAAATTAAAATTTAATTAAATTAATTTTTTGTGAATTTATAAGAATATTTTTATTAGTTCAACGGACTTTCATTTAATTTGGTGGATTGTTAGCAAATCCAAGAGATAAAAATCCCACCGCCCATGCCTATTAAAACAAAATCAAAATTGAATAATAACACACAATTAATTTCTTTCTTAACATATATGCACTAATGTAAAATTAAAAAGTAATATATATATATGCAATTATCAATATTAATATTGAATTTGAAGAAAAATAATCAGAAAAATTAAAAAATTATTATTGAGTATGACGTCATTTTTAAGTTGAAATTGATGTTATTATTATTTGTGTTTTTAATTTATTTTGATATTAATTTTAAAAATTTATAATATTTTGAGATTTTATAATTTTATATTATTTTATTTTATCAATTAATGAATATTTAATTTTATATATATAAAAAAAATAGCAAAGCATCATCTTCATTTCACATTATAATTTCTCATGCTATGGATAATTGGATATGTGGAAAGAAACCTAACTACTGACACGTTTTACACAAACTTTACTTTCTTTTCTTAACTTTAGCGGACCCATATTTTTCATGGATTAATTAACAAGTCAACTAAATTCCTTTTTTTAGTCACAAAATTAATTTTAATGTTTGTACTTATATACTAATTTAATTAATTAATTAATTAATTTCGATGCACTTATAATTTATAAACTAATTAAATTAATTAATTAACTTCAGTTAATTCCGATTGAACTTTTCACTTTTGATCTTCATGTTTGAAAATCTTGCTTTTAACATTGCAATTTGCTAACAATGGAACTCCATTTATATAGTTTGATTCGTTAAACTAACTGAAGAGACTTAATAGGAAATTGATGATGATTTCAGTATAAATATAAATATCACAGTAAATACAAAGAATATATAACATGCAAATGAAGAAAGAAAAAGAAAACCAAATTCTTATATAATACAAGATTAAACGAACAAACTGCTGGTGCGCGGTGACTGTCACTTGCAAACAATGTCCTGTAAGGTTCTTGTTTGGATATCAACGTTCATAGTGCAATTCATTTGGGCAGATTTCTTCTTCTTTATCAGTTTCATCAAATGAATTTTTCCACCCAATCTAGAGTAGCTAGTAAGAGGCAGCTTTCCTGAACTTATATCACTATTTAATTCAGAAGTATTTGACAGACTAATATCTGTCTTGAGCACCACCATGGCTGCAAATTTTCTGGTAGATCGAGCTCTGGTTCGTGCCTTGTCAACATTCACCATGCCAACAATTGTGCCTCTGTATTCAAATGTGACACTGCTCTTTTCATACTTAAAATGACCAAAATTGGTGTTTTTAACTCTAAATTGAGTGTTCATAGTCAAATTGAAAGAAGGAGCTGCTATGTCCTTTCTGATATGAAAGGTATCGTTATCAAATGAGGAACCAGAACGTATCCTGAATTTAGGACTCTTGAAACGCATAACTACAAACACAAATAGCAATATTATTCCAATTTGAAAGATTGTAAAAGCAACAATAAATGCTATGCATTTCATCCGCTTCTTGTTAGTTTGTTCTCTTGACTGTGCTGTAATGAACCCTGCGTTTGACTCTTCGTCGCTACGGAGATGACCCTTGGCTACCAAGGGCGATGGTGTTTGCTCCTCCTTGGCTGACATTTTGTTTTGCTTGCTAATTAATAGTCTTCAATTTAATTTACTTTGGTGTTTTGAAAATGTAGAGTTGTGGTAGGTATTTATATAGACTTTGATCACTACATAGAAAATCACTTTCCTAGAAAATGGACAAAGCAGGCTGGGGTAATTTTTCCTGCTTTCTATAAGTATTAGACGCGTTAATTTGGTGGAATTTGATGTTTGACTTAAAATAATATGAATTTAATTTACATATGATTAATTATTGTAATAATAGAACCTTCTTTTGTGGGTTTGATACTCATATCCAATTCCATCCACCGAGGCCTTGTGAAATTTACTGTCCATTGTGATTGTCATGTAGAATTCTCATTTTTTAAGTTTATATATTCATAAACTTAAAATTATGGAACTCAGAATAAATTCTAAGTTTTGAGTCGTTCTTCTGTTTTAAGAAGGGGGCAATTCGTGTTGATTGTTTGTATCGTATTAAAATATATTTATACCACACGATTAATATATTATATTAAATTAATGAATAATATAGCATAATTTTAAAATTTTTTATTAATTAAATTTTTATTTTAATATTTAAAAATTATTAAACTAATTCCTAATAATTTATATTATTACATAAAATATAATTATATATAAATTAATAAAAAAATTACAACAATATTTATATATGAATATTTTATAAATGTATTTAACTAAATGTATTAACATAATATTATATTTAAATATTAATGAGTTATATATATCGTTTTCGAATTGATAAATCAATATGAACACAAAATAATTATTTTCATGTCACAATTGGATTGATATGAAATCGATATTAACATAAAAATATTAATTTCATTTTGAATTCATATTATGTTATAAATTTTAATTAATTTTTTTTTTCTCCAATTATTATGACAAGCAATAGCTACCAAACAAAGTCTTAGGATACAAGCCTTTCCTAGCTATTGTCAATTTCAATCCTCCAATGAATTTCACACCTTTCTTTCTTTTTGACTAATTGAAGTGCAGCGATTTGCATGCTGGCCAATCGTGTTATGGTTTCTGGTCGTCTTGACTCTTGAGGATGACAAT
The DNA here is from genome assembly GCA_948193065.1 of Aleurites moluccanus. NCBI lineage: Eukaryota > Viridiplantae > Streptophyta > Magnoliopsida > Malpighiales > Euphorbiaceae > Aleurites > Aleurites moluccanus. Next base: position 42,575 of record CANXYC010365475.1, read on the forward strand.
GTTATACAATATTACAATTGTCTTTGGAGTTTCTAGATGACAAGTTATAGTATAAGTCTTTAGTGTTAAACCCATTTCACTCCTTTGTCTACCTTAAAAGACAAATAACATGTACGGATTATGGCCTAAAATTCAAATTCACTTATATAAAGCAGTCCTCTCTCTTTTTTTTTATTGATTTATAAAAATTTTAATTCATAATCTTTTAATCTCGAAAATAACTTTAACATCACATAACTAAAAAATTCAGTAATATCCTCACTATTGTTATATGTATATGTTTCTTTAATTTTTAATTTTTAATTTCCTTTGATATTTTTTATATTTACATATTTTCATACATGCATGTCATATTGAGAACATCATGCTTCCTGTATTTATATTCAAAAGTATTTATTAAGATCAAATGAAGAAATTGGAAGACTAATCAAATTTATATTTTAAAATTATAAAAAATTAAAAAAAAATTCCCATTTTTCTCTGGATTTTTATTTTAAATAATGATAAAATATGCTGTCTTGCACAAGTTAAAACAAATTATGGGCTAATATTTAGGATTTTGGGCTACTATTACAAATCTGTGTCCTTTCAAGCCATGAGATATCAGATATGACCTAGTCAGGTTAACCCAATTAAAAAAGCCTGTTATACTGAGGGCCCATATCTTACAATTTTCACTTTCCTTATCATTGCAAGTATAACTATAACTTGTATTTAAAAAAAAAAAAAATGAACAAACCAACAAACAAAAGGAAAAAATCATAACCATGCTTTTTCCATTGAATTTTTTTTTTTTGGGTCAGGGTTCATGAAGTCAATTTATATAAATAGTACTTTCTGTTGTTTAATTAAACAAAAATGAAAATTATATGTTAATTTCGAATATATATATATACTTGTAAATTGATGTCTTAGCGAATGTTTGACAAACTTTTTTTTAATGTAAATGTTAGTTTTTTTTAGTTTTCAACCGTTTTATTAAATTCGTTTGATTAATGAGACTATTAGCTGTTAGGTAGTCTAATAACTATTATTTATAAAAATTTCAATTTAATTTTTTTAAAATTATTACATATTTAAATAAAAAAATTAAATTATTATTTAAAAATAATATTTATTAAAATATGTAACTAATAATAATTTTACTAAATATTTATATCAATAAATTATAAAATAATAACTATTAACTATCAGGTATTTATTATTTATTAATAATTATTAATAATAATTATTACAAATAATTAAATCAAATGAGACCTTAACCTTATAGTAAAATAAAATTATTTTAGAACTGAACATTATGATTGGAATATGATCGATTAATACTCAATAAAAATAAAAAATTTAATTACAGGGCAACTTATTTCTTTTAATACATTTTGATTAATTCTTATATCTTATTGTTTTAAAATTAATAATTTTTGTATTTCATATTTGTTAGTAATTCAATATTATTTTAGTATTTGATTATAAAATTATGAAATTTTTATTATATTTTAATTTATGCATTTAAATAATTAGATTATAATTTAATTATAAAATTAATTTCATTTTAATCTTTAAATTATTAAATTTTATATTATATAAATTTCTTAAATTCTTATATTTTTCATTAGTTTTCATTAGTGGTATAACTAAAATTAATTATTATTTTTTGCTTACAATTAAAATTAATAATATTGAAATAATAAGAATGAAAATATATATTTTTTTAATTAATCCTTTAATTAAAGTATGATGAAGAATATATAGGGATAGAACGAAAATATGAAAGGAGGTTTTTGTCTTGTTGAATTGTTATATAGAAACGACGGAGCGGATGAAACTGAAGGCCAAAGAAGATACGTAACCTCCGTTGCATGATGGACGTACGATCATCAAAGGATCACGACCATGTTTACCACCAATTCAAATTTTTTATCTTATTTATTATTTTATTTTTATTTTATATATATATATTTTTTTTATTATATATTTTTTATAAATGATATAATTTATAAAAAATATATATAAAATAAAAAGTGAAACGTTAATTAAAATAAAAATTTTATGATTCATTTGATTTTTATTTTATAAAAAAAATATATCATTCGATTCGTTATAAAAAATATTATAGTATTAAAATTTTAAAAAAATTTTATAAAATCTTTTCAGGCATTAAAAAATTAATACAGCACGTGAACTGATGTGTTTTTAGCACATCCCTCAATCTGAGATGGGTTGAGAGGGACTGCTGTGTTTTTTTACACAGCAGCCACTCATGTGGCCAATTTTTACTACTTAAAAAATTTTAAAAAAATTTTAAAAAATTATATTTTGATATTGTTTGATGTAATGAATCTATTGATGTATTTTTCATTCTAAACAAAAATCATTTGGACTGCTAAAAGTGCATTAGAAATTTTATATATTATATTTAACGGTCTAGATTTAACGCATTTCTAAT